>JAQQSK010002753.1:2307-204393 GCA_028658325.1 Potorous gilbertii | reverse complement strand
GGGGGGCGGGGAGGGAGCCCCTCGGTGCTCGGGGGGGCGGGGAGGGAGTCCTTCGGTGCTGGGAGGGCGGGGAGGGAGCGCCTCGGTGCTGGGGGGGCGGGGAGGGAGCCCCTCGGTGCTGGGGGGGCGGGGCGAGCGCTTCGGTGCTGGGCGGGCGGGGAGGGAGCCCCTCGGTGCTGGGGGGGCGGGGAGGGAGTCCTTCGGTGCTGGGAGGGCGGGGAGGGAGCGCCTCGGTGCTGGGGGGGCGGGGAGGGAGCCCCTCGGTGCTGGGGGGGCGGGGCGGGAGCGCCTCGGTGCTGGGGGGGAGCGGGGGCGGGGGCCACCTGTGAACTCCTCCCGCCCTCCTCCTCCGCAGGCTTGGCAGGATCCTTGCACGGAGACGCCGTCCTAGGGGAGCTCCGTGGTGATCGAGGCAGCGCAGGTCCGGCTAACCATGGAGCCCTTGACCGGCTCCACCGTGCGCCTCAAAGTCTTCAACCTCAACTGCTGGTGAGGGCTGGGGATGGGACGGCAGACGGCCCTGGGCCCTTTACGGGGTGGAAAGGGCTGGCTGGGGGGGCACCCGACCGAGGGAAATCCTTTGTCTCCGTGGGATGCAGAAGCCTGGAAGGAGGCTGGGGTGAAGACCCGTCCGATGTATAGCTTTAAAAAACCCGACAGAGGGATGTCCTTTGATTCTGCGGGGTGCCTAGGAAGACTCGACGGTTTAAACCCTTCGTCCCTTCGAAAAGCCTGGATGGAAAGGGGGGTGCATAGAAATACCTGACAGATGCAGGTCCTTTGTCTCCGTGGAAATCCTGGACGAGGAGGGCATGTGTATGGGTGGGTGAGGTGTGGGGTGGAAGAGGAGGATGTGACATGGATATCCTTTGTTTCTGCGGTGCAGAAGTCTGGACTGGGAGGAGAGGGGGGAAGGAGCACCTTTGTCTCGGTGGTGGGGTGGGGTACCTAGGAAGACCTGATGAGATGTATGCCCTTTGTCTAGGCTCGGTGCAAAGCCCCGAATGAGGAGGGCATTGTAGATGTATACTGGGCAGATGCATAGTTTCTTTGTGGTGTCAAAGCCTAAATTGGGATGGGGGAGTTAAACGGGTGTGAGGGCTTAAGAAGAGCTTGACCATATTCATCGTGTCTTCGTGGTGCAGAAACCTGGATGGGGGGGGGTGAGATAAGGGGGCACAATGCAAAAGCCTGGATGGAAGGAGGGGGCCAAACGGGGGTGGCACTTGACTGATGAATATCCTTTGTCTCTGCGCAGTGCTAAAACCTGTGCGGGTGGTTGGAGGTGGGGCAATGTCTTTCAAGGATGACGTCCTGTCTCCGCACACCCTCCCTCCCCCCTTCCCTCTTACCTGGGCGAGGATCTCGAGCAAGGATCCTTAGCTTTGGTAATAACTGCAGCCAGTGTAGCGATTTAACGCTTGCATAGCCTGTTAGACATGATTCATTTGATCTTTACTACGTACTGGACCGCTTGGATAGCCAGGTGAATCTCAGGGATCTCTTCTCAGAATCATGTTGTTAACACTAGAAAGGACCAGGCACATCGATTAATGCGATAAGTTATGATTTTACTTTGAAATAAAAACATGTTCAACCTACTGTCTCTATTTAATTTGCCTTGCGGATAGGATAGAAAATTGTACTAGTGCAGTTGAAACAGCTTGATCCTTTGGAGGTATTCTTAAATTTCTGATCCATCTGTAATGTTAAATAATTGAAGGACATGGCCAAATTTCAGTTATAGGTTAGTGAAAATAAAGATGTGATTTTTTTTTCTCACATCCAAGTTCAGACACCGTTTGAAATCTATCCATGGACTCCAAGTCTGAGATCTAATCCTAATACCCTGCTCTTTCTTGGCTTGTGTCATTTTTGGGAAAATGGCCACTTCACAGCAGAAGAAGACTAAAAGCCACCATCCCCAGGCACCCTCCCCCCCATTCACAACCATATTCTTATCTTTCCCAGGGCTATTCCTTATATAAGCAAGCATCGGCAGGTCAGGGTGCAGCATCTGGGGGACTTACTGAACCAGAAAAACTTTGACCTCGCCCTGTTGCAGGAGGTGAGTGTGAGGTGTTGAAGGGAAGGGGTCAGGGAAGCTGAGGGTCTGGGGAAAACTGCCCTATGCTAGGGGCCACCATCCTGTCATCTTCAGGTGTGGAGTGAACGGGACTTTGAATCACTGAGACAGACACTGCTGCCCAACTACATTTGGGCCCACTATTTCCGAAGGTAAGAAACCCCCAGGGATCTCCTGAGTTCACCGTATCCCTCCTGCCCCCTTTTTTCCCCATCCTCACAACTTGGTGTGGGAGGAGGTGGAGGGAAAGGAACAAAAGAAGAGTGTTCTCTGCTCTGGTTCATCTTTGCTGTCTTATCACCACCCCCACACAATCATGGCCTTGAGTTTCGTCCAGGGGTTATGATGGGCATAATATTCTAGCACAAGAGGGAGAAAGGGTTGGGAATGGGAGTGGAGCCCCCTCTCGCTGGCTGTTGAGCAGGATCTGTCTTTCAGCGGATTCATCGGTAGTGGCCTCTGTGTGTTCTCCAAACACCCGATCCAGGAAATCTTCCAGCATACCTACAGCCTCAATGGCTATCCCTACAAGGTAAGCAAGCCCTTCTACCCTTCCCTCCCACTCTTCCCAGATTTGGTGCTTGGAAGGTGGCTAAGATAGTTTGTATGGGCCTGGACAAGCCCCTTATATTGCTCCCACCCCATATTTTGCTCCCCCCTGCAGATAGTGGGATATAAAGAATAGGCTATTAACTTGGTGGGGGCAGCGAGAGGAGGGAAAGGTGAATCTATGTCCTGGATTTAATTATCCCAGTTTTTTAATGATGCGAACTGTTCTTACAATCTTGTATTTTCTTGTTTGTCCCTTAGTGGGAGGGGATAAAAGTTGATTAACTGGTTATTTGATTACATCTAACTGTGGAGAGTGTTGTCTTCCAGTGAATTTGGGATTGGAAGAATGGATCAACATCTTTGGTCCAGAGAGCACAGGTGTATCATTTGAAAATGCCACTAGGAACATGTAATTATGGGCAGTATCAGTAAAAGGAAGGAACACTTTACTCAGGGATCCAGGGGACCTCACAGGGAAGTTTAATAAGGAGTAAAAGCAGCCTGCTCTGAGAGACGGGGTGCCAGTTGGAGACTCAGTTACAAGGCCTGGGTTCAAATGTGGACTCTTCCCTTACTGCCCTGTGTGATCTTTCACCCTTATTTCTCTACCTTATAAAATGAGATTAAATTATCTCTACAGTAAGGAGCCCCAGAGAAGGAACCCTGAAATCATAGGGACAGGCTTTATCAAATCTATGTATGGATTCCAGGTTTGAGATCTAATCCTGATCCCCTGCTTGTGTCATTTTGAGGGAAATGAGACTGGTTCTGAGATGAAGCTGAGTGCAGGGGAGAGAGCAACACTGCATTTCAGATTCCCCTCTTATGTACCTCCTCCCTCTAGATACATCATGGAGACTGGTTCTGTGGCAAAGCTGTTGGCATGCTGGTGCTGGAGATCTGTGGGATACTGGTCAATGTCTATGTGACTCATGTGAGTAACAACCCCAGAGCAGTGGGGCAAGGCAAGGTCAACAATGAGATGAGATGCCTGTTTCTCAGATGCTTTTTCCAGTTCTGTCAGTGGCAGAACCTCCTGGGGAGGAAAGGATCCCACAGGTTTTCTTGGAAAGCTTGTAGGGAGAAGGGTTCTAGCTACTTATTTTCCTGCATTTTCCTCCCTCCCAAAAGGACATAGAATAGCTAGACATGGTCTGTCTCTCTCTCTCTCTCTCTTTCTGTCTCTGGCCCTCAGCTCCACGCTGAGTACAATCGAGAACATGACTACTACCTTGCCCATCGTGTGGCCCAGGCCTGGGAACTGGCTCAGTTCATCCAGTGTGTGAGCTGTGGTACTTGGACTGAGCAGGATAGGGGAAGGCAGGGGTGGAGCATAGAGGGGCTTGGGCTCATGGGCTTGCCTGCACCCTGAGTTGGGGGGATGGGGAGTCCCAGGGAGTGCTCATTATTGACCCTATTAAGCTCCCACCCATGTGTCCGAGTTTAGAACCTGAGAAGGCTGAAGCATGTTTGGGGGGCTCTGAGTTACAGAGGAAAGAAGTTCCTACTTCTCACCATGCTCCGGTTCTCCTAGCCATACTTCCAGAAAAGCCGATGTGGTTCTGTTATGTGGGGATCTCAATTCACACCCAGGAGACATAGGTTACCGTCTCATAAGGGAGTGGATAGGCCTGGAAGATTGCTACCTTGAGACCCAAGACTTCCAGGTAAGTCTGTTGTTGTGATGTTCATTTTCCTCTTGATTCCAAATCCTTCTTTTTGTCCTATGTATTCCTCGTTCTTCCCCATTCTGAGTCAGCTGCACCCTTTAGTTCATGAGCACTGAATACATTCTTACTTTAGGGCTGTGAGGATGGCAGCACCATGGTGCCCAACAACTGCTTCGTCAACCCTCGTGAGATGGAGCGTTTCCCCAGAGGAGTTCGCATTGACTACATCCTATTCAAGGTCAGGCTTCTCTTTGGCCCATCCCCCAACATCTCTCACCACCGTGTCTTCTTTTTTGTCTGTTACCTTGAGTCTGAAGGGCACCAGCCTACAAGTGAATGGATTTGTTGGGGGACTTGGAGTGGTTTATCTCTGGCTGTTGCTTTTCTAGGCTATTCCTGGGTTCCGCATCACTTGTGACACCCTCACAACCACCACAGGCAGTGCCTCTGGTGACACAACTGGTCGAAGCATTCCCCTCTCTGATCATGAGGCACTAATGGCCACACTGTCTATAAGGCCTGTTCTCACTGAGCAGAATCGTGAGCCGAGACGTGGTGAGTCACTCTTGGTCCATTTGGAGTTGTCCATTCCTGCTGTGACACATCTCTAGACCAAAGATTTCTCTCTCTCCCTCCTTGTATCTTTGACTGATGTCCCCTTTATTTCAGATGCAGAAACACAGGCATCATTGATGGGTGTGCTGCATGAAGCTTGGACAGAGATGGGGCTGGGCCTGGCTAGAGCCCGCCTATGGGTTTACTCTACTGGTCACCTATTTAGCCTGGGGCTGCTCCTGTTGTTTCTGGGAGTGGGGTCTATGTTATTTGAGGAAATACCCTGGGTGGCTGAGGCCCTCTTCATGATTCTGGGAGCAATAGTGCTTCTAGGGTCGGGTGGGCTATATCTCACATCTCTCCATGAAAGTAAGGCCTTGTATGAAGCCCAGGCAGAGATAGAGCTGGCCATGGAAACGGCCAAAGAGGTTCACCCTGAGTCTGTGGAGGTCAGGTCCACTTCTTCTCTTTTACGTACCTCCATACAGTCAGAATCAAAATAAAACAATAAAGAGTTATGACCTGCATTTCTGGCTCTCCCTTTTTTACTGGGTATGGGAGGGAGGGTAAAATGGGAGGCTCCTTCTAGAAGCCCATGTCCTACCCCAGGCAGAGCACTGCAGCCAGGCTGAATCCTGTGTTTGATGGACCGTTTTTATTGTTAACATTGGGTGGACATCCTCTGCGGGACCCCCCTTGAGCATGACCAGTGCCATGGAATCCAGAGCTGGGGCACTGCTAAGCTGTACGCAGGAGCCCAGGTGGCACCTTAGAGAAGTTTGGCAGTGAAGGCAGTGGCAGGAACTCTGCTCAGCCTTGGTCCCCAGACCCCTGTCCCAGCTCACTAAGCCGACACTCTTCACGGAAGCGGATCAGGGCATCTCTCTGTTTCACCACATCCAGCAGTTGCTTCAACATTTGTTCTTCAGCCTGCTTCTCCTTGGTTGTCTTCAGGGTCTCTGAAGGAGGTGGAGGAGATATTACAGAAGGTTGACGTGAATCACTGCTACCCTCATGGTTAGGGCTCCTTCATCCACCAGAAAGAAGCCCTTGACGGGATTCTTCCCTGCCCATTCCTTACCTTCTCTGTCCATGTAGCTTCTTAGCTCCTGGTCCAGCTGCCACTGCTTCTCTTCTAGTCCCAGCTCCCGGACTCTATGGAGATTGAGAGGAGGAGAAAGAACTACAGATGCACATATTGTCTAGGACAGAACCAGAGCCCCAGAGCCCACCAGTGTTTGTGTTTACGTGATCATGAGGTCAGCTTCCTCTGCCACCAAACTGTTCTTCTTTTGAATGAGTTTGAGTATTTTTTCCATCCATTGTTTCTCCTGTTCTGGGGAACCTGTTTTATGGATTGGGGGATGAGGTTAGAAGACATGAAGAACAGTAGGACATAACAAGAAATGATTATCTCAGGAGAAATAGACTGGGCTGTGAGGAGCACTGGCTCATCTGGAGACAGGACATGCCTGAAAGAGGCAAGCAGAAGATGCAGTAAACCCTCCTTGGACCCCTCCCCTCCCCGGGCCTCCACTCACAGCTCTGGCTCCTCAAAGCTAACTCCAGCCTCTTGCCCTCTTCCTCCAATTCTCGAAGTGCAGCTTCAATCTCATCAAGACGCCGCTGAATAGCCTGATGTGAAAGAGACAGGAAGGCCAGGCTAAAGCCCCAAAGAATGGGGTAGGAACTGGTTCTGTTCTTGTTCCTGCACCTCCCTCATGTCTGTCAGGGCCCTGAGCCCTCTTTCTCAGGACCTGTGTCCCTATTCCTCTCCTTTGTCCCATGCAGGTCTTACCTGGGCCTTGCAGAATCTTTTCATCTCTTCCTCTTTGGCTCTGCGCAGCAACGTCCGCCGCCATGTTGGGTACTTCTCCATGGTGCCCGAATTCTTGGCAAAGTTCAGTAGGGTCTGTGACAGGTCCAAGCAGGTCAGGAATGGAGCCAGGTGCAGGCCTAGGATCTATGCTAGATTCCTATCACTAGATTCCCTAGTGAATGGGTTCTTAAAAGGGGCTAAGGGAAAAAGGAGGATGGTGTTTGGGATGGTGAGGGTATAAGATCCAGACTGGACCTTGGGAAGAGAAAGAGAGAAAACTTTTGCATTGGGGCTTAGTAGGGAAATCTTAGGGTGGAAAAGAATAAGAAGATATTCTATCTCCACTGAGATTGTCAGCTCCTTGAAGGGTGAAACCATGCCTCATTCTTTTCTTATAGACCCATAATATGTCAGAGGCCCTGGGACTAGGGGATAGAAAGCTAGCCTTGAAATCAGAAAGACCTGGGTTCCAGTCCTGCTTCTGACATGTATTGGTTGTGTGGCCCCAAACAGGTTACCTCACTTCGTTGTTCCCCACTAACTTTCTAGGATACCAATATGCAAATCCCTACAGTGAAGGTCAGTCTCATTCCTGTTATCACAAGGATAGGCACTTCTTTACTCCCGTAATTGTTCTCCACTCGCCTGTTCTACATCGGAGGTTAAAACCAGGTCTTCTTCCTCTCCTTCTTCCTCTTCCTCACTAGAAGACAGACCCTCATCTTCCTCCTCCACACTTGAAGCAACTAAGTTCAGGAGTTCTGCGGGGGAGAGCAGATGGGGCTTGGGGGCTTCATTTTAACCCCATCCTACAGTTTCCCCTTGTAGGAATTCCAGCCCTGCCCACTGTGGCTAGCCAGGTACCTGGCGGAGGAGAAAGCAAGGTTTGTGGTAGCCTCTGGTCAGGCACTCCCCAGCCTGTAAAGCTGCCCTCTAGGGCCTGGTGGGCCAAAGCAGAACAACTTCGGGGAGGTTTGGGGGGTCCCTCTATCTCGTCATCTGGCTGAAGGTTAAGTGATGATAGTGATCGGCGTTCAGGGCTAGAGAGTCTGATCAGTTTTCTTGAAGGCTGCTTGGGAGGACCTTGTCTCGCCTCAGGAGCTGTGGGTGTCCCGGGGGACACTGATGTGGCCTCTTTTTCTTCATTATTGCTGGGGAGTTCCTGGAAGAGCCAAGATGTATAGCTGGTTGACTTAAGACCCACCTCTCACTCTTTTCAGGTATTAACCTGATGCTCAACATTGACCCTAGAGACCCTAGGACAGACAATCTACTGGAAATGTCATATATTTACCACTTAAGTTCATCAAAATGCTATCATCTCCAGACAGAGAACTGATAAAATTCTGAATGAAGGTTGAAGCATACTTTTTAACTTAATTTTCCAGGGGTTTTTTTAATGTTTTCTTTTGCAACCTGGTTAATATGGAAATATTTTGCATGACTTTGAATGTATAATTGATACAAAACTGCCTTCTGAAGGAGGGGGTAGAGGTGGGAGGGAAAGAATTTGGAACTCAAAATTTTAAAAAATGAATGTTAAAATTTTTATTACATGTAATTGGGAAATATTTGACATAATAAAAATATACTGGAAGAAGAAATAAACATTCATCTATTCAGTCAAAACCATCCCCTGCCCTGAGGCACCTGCCACTCTTACCTGATCTTCAGGGATTCCATCACAGACATTTATGCTGACAGACTGAGGGAAGTGTAGGAGGCAATAGAAATGGCCTGAGGATGAGAAAGGGCATGGGATGTGACCTGACAGAAGTCTGGATCTATCAGTCCAGTTCCCCACCATTCCCATGGGGTCAGGAATCCACAGGCCCCCAAACTTGGGATGAAGTGGAGAGATGGTATTGAGAAAAAAAATGAGATGGAAACAGTGTTGACTTAGCTCATAAATGGGAAATGCCACTTTCTGAACCACAGTTTCTCCAAATAATAAACAGAGAAGCCTGGCCTGCTGCCCCAATTCCTCCATCTCCCCAGCAATCCCCTTACCATCTCCAGGGTGCTGCTGGTAGCCTTCTGGCCACAGTGGGGCCTCACAGCTGTGGCAATGGAAGCAGCTTCGGTGGAAGAAGCGGCCATCAGCACAGATTCGCTCCAGGATGTAGAGACGCTCCCCACATAATGAACACAAGTCACCGGCCTCTGCCTACCTCCCAAGGGTGCAACAAGAACAAAGAGAAGACAAAGCAGGATGGATTCAGACCTGGCCCAGAGACTGACTCTCCCAGCAACTGGAGGCTTGTTCTTTCCCCACCTTTCCTCTGACTCTCCCTTCCCATCCCCCATCCCACACCTGGTTCTTATCTGGGCCCAGTGATATAGGCCATTGTGTCTACTGTTGTTCAGCCATGTCTGATTCTTTGAAAACTCATTTGGGTTTTTCTTGGCTAAGACCCTGGAATAGTTTGTCATTTCCATCTTCAACTCATTTTACAGGTGATGAAACTGAGACAAAATAGGGTTAAGTGACTTGCCACATCTTCCTGACCTCAGGCCCAGCACTCTATCCACTGAGCCACCTAGCTGGGCTGCCCCTATTAGGTCTGTACATCATACATTATTCACTGTGGGCCACCACAGATGTTTCTTATCTTTCCAACCCTGCCCAGAAGCTTCAGTGCTCACCTCCTGGTCTGCTGGCAGAGGATTCAGTGGAGTTACTGGTTGCTCCAGGATAGGTTCAATGGGACTTGGCATCTTGGACTCAGCCTAAAAGATTATTCAGACATTAGGGGGTGAAAGAGAGAGTAAACTGGGCATGAGAGGACTGAGGGGACAGTGAACAGAAAGGATAAGGTTAAAAAAAGAAAGAGGAAAACAAGCAGGAGGGTGCTCACCACCCTAGGCCAGCACTTACCTCTAGACGAGGCTTCTTGCCACCGCTGTCTTCTCCATTCTCCTGGAAAAATTCACAACCGACTTAAGACTGGTCTTTACCTTTCCTCCATTCCCAGCATCTTGTGTCCCTTTACCTTCCCCCTGTCCTAAACACCCCTACCAAAACATGCAATCTTGGACAGGTCATTTTTCTTCTCTACCTCAGTTTCTGATTTACAAAAGGAGGGGTTTGGTTGGCCTGATCTGTAAGGTTCTAACCACTTCAGGTGTCCTCACTGATGTTCCCTGTCACAGGGAACCCTTGTTAGGAGACAGAGGTAGAGGGCAACTATATGGGGCTTCAACCCTTTTCAACTCTGCCCTACCCCAGCACCACAAAGACATAATCCCAACCTGGGAATGGGTCCTCTGAAGCTTCCTCTGCAGTTTGCTCAGGAACAGGACAGCGCTGGCAGTCCCAGTAGATAGGGGACTGACAAGACCTGAGGAGGAAGACAGACACTTTGGTCACCCACACAGAGAAGCTACACACTGTCTGGACCATCCACCTTGGTCCCTAAAAGAATCTGGAGAAGGACTCACTCCTAACATTGTGTTGTGACTCTCCTCTCTAGGGTCACTAGGAAGCATTTCTTTAGAAACATTTAAAATAAAGCATGTCTTTACAAGAGCAGTTAGGGGGCACAGTGACTAGAGAATGCCAGGCCTGAAGTCAGGAAGACTCATCTTCCTAAGTTCAAATCCGGCCTCAGACCCTTATTAGCTGTGTGCCCTTGGGCAACTCACTTAACCCTGCCAGCCTCAGTTTCCTCATGTGTAAAATAAACTAGAGAAGTAAATGGCAAACCACTCCAGTATCCTTGCCAAGAAAACCCCTAATGGGGTCAGAAGGAGTTGAACATGACTGAACAACAACATTTTTATTTTAACCATTTCTTTTCAAGAGTGGCAAGGTGGTGCAGAGGTTAGGGTAGCAGGCTCCAAGTCAGGAAGACTTGAGTTAAGATGTGATCTCAGACAGGTTCTAGTTGTGCGACCCTGCTTCACCTCTGTCTGCCTCAGTTTAATAAAGTAAATAACAGTAGATAATTAAATAGAGATATTATAATAATAGCACCTACGTCCCAGGGCGATTGTGAGGATCCAGTGAAATAACGGAAGTAAACCTTAACGCCCTATATAAATGCTGACTTATCATCATCGTCATCATCCTCATCATCAGTTTTACCAGGTTCTGGTGAAAGCACTAGTTGGGGCCTTAGAGGTTGGTGATACTAGCTCATATTTGAATGGCTACTTAAGGTTTACCAAATGACCCCCATTTTACAGATGAGCAAATGGAGGTTCAGTGGGGTCACTGCCATGACCACAGGCCCTGAAGAGGTACCTGGGCTATGAGGAGTCTTTCCGAAGGCACTGTAGAAGTGGGTGAGGTAGGCAGTGAGGCCCAGTGGATCAGTCCCAGCCACCAGCACCTGGGGAGGGATCACCGGGGCAATGCCCAATTCCTGTTCAGCCAGCTTTACTGCCAAGGCTGTGGTCTCCAGAGCTCCAGCCCCTTGCAGGGTTGAGAAGTCACTAGGGACAAGGGAAAAAGAAAGACCAGAAAGGGAGGGAATGGAGCCATCAAGGTGCCAGGGGATGAGAGGAGGAAGAGAGAAGGAAATATGGGAAGGCAGTCAGCTGTGGAGCTGGGAGAGGGGGGTGTCCACAGAAGGGAAGACAAGAGGGCGAGGTTAGCAGAGGAAGGCTGGTCCCCCCACCCCAGCAGCCCTCAAATGAGTTAGAGATATCAGAGCCAGGCAGAATTAAACAGAATAGAGCAGGGGGCACAAAGGGACCTAAGTGGGAGGGATCTCAATTATCAAACAAGATCACTGACCACCCCCTTTCCCAGGGGTTCACAGCAACTCCCACCAATTCCTCTCCACATCCTATTCCCCCATAACCAGCCCTCACTCTGTCACTCACAGTAGATCGGGTCGGAGCCGATGCACCAAAGCACAAAGTGCCAGGCCGTCGGCCCAAGAGGATGAGAAGTCCGTGACCTGAACACCTGGGTACCCAGCGGTCTGCTTCTGGCACCAGAGGAGCAGCTCCTCTTGGGTGCCCACTGGTTCTGGAAGGAAGGGGGAAGGTCATCTGTGCTCATAAAAATCACACCCAGCAAGGCTGCACAGGGTCCTAGCACCAGGGACCATTGGCATTGCTCTGAGCATAGGGCAGGCAGCAGGTGGGCAAAGGACACCTAACATCCCCACAGTCACTCATGTTTGTGCAGTACTTTGTTTTACAGATGCTCTCCTACATGAGGTATTGTTTCCCGTTTACAGATGGCAAAATGAGGCACCAAGTAGGTAAGTGATACTCATAGTCAAAGCTAGGCAGCCAGCTGCTATGGTGGAGACACTGCTGACCTTGGAGATGGGAGGACCTGAGTCCTCAGACACTTACTAGCTGAGTGACCCTGGATTAAGACCCCTAATACCTCCAAGCTTGAGTTCCTCATCTGTAAGGCGGGGATAGTAGCCCCTATTTCGCTGGGTTGCTATCAGGATCCACACAAGATAACATACACTGATTTGCAAACTCTAAAGAGCCATAAAAATGCTAGCTCTTGTTATCATCATTTTCACACATTTTAATAAAATAGCCCAGATTACATTTAAAATCAGGTCCTTGACTCCAAATTCACTGGTATTTTTATTCCACTACACAGTCTCTTCTCAACAGCATTATTAGCAGTGACAAGCACTGCTTAATGGGTCAGTGTGAGCTGTTCCCTGAGACAGGCTAAGGACCCACTTTCCTGACATCACAAGAAGAACCAGGGTATCAGGAGGGCAAGGATCTCCATCCCTCTGAACTGCCTTTGCCATCTGGACTCTCTAAGATCCCAGGGGCAGGGAAAACTTAACTTAGGCTCTTATCAGGGCAACTGCTGACTTGGTTGGGCACACAGGGCATCAGGATGCAGAAAGAAAAGGAATGGGGGAAGGTGGCCTGAAGAAGGAAAGGGCTTTTTTTCATTGTGCATTTTTTTTTTTAATTTTTAAAATTTACACACACACACACACATATATATATATATATATTTTCTTTTGGAGAGTGGGGAGGGGTAGGTTCTTAAGAGGGGCAGGGCAAGGAATGGTATCTGAGCTACAATGTTTTGTAGGGCCACTCTTCAAGATAGGGCTGGATCACACAGGGGTCAAGTTGGGGGCAAAGTACCTGGCATTAGACATAGATAAGTGAGGGCAGGGCGCACTCACCAGGGGTAAGGGGCACTGGAGAATCAGTCTTGTCATTCTTCTTCCGCTCCAGTTCCTTGCCCTCTATGTCATAAAGATCTCGTACCTAGAATTAGACTCTGCTAATTTTAGTCTATTTAAATGATCCTCCTTCCCCCCAGCAACCCAGGTCAACCTAAATCTCTTTCTGTCCACAGCTCAGCCCATCATGAACTCTACCTCATCTGTCCTGGGAGACCAAAGGGGTAGGTGATAGGAAGGGGAGGAGGATGACTGACCTGTTGAGGAGTCACCGAGCGGAGGTTCAAGTTAGGATATCGAGAAGCTGGGTCTAGGGTATACTGGGCTATATTGCGATGCATGTTCTCAGGGGAGGTCTGTGATAAGAGCTGGTACAAGCTCTCCCTGGGGGTAAGAAAGGAGTCGAGGGGATGGTAAGCAGCAGAGTGATGAGTATGGAGAAGGCTGGTGAGTTTCCATCATCATGGAGAGCCCATCACCACTGTTTCCTCCCTATCAATCTCCATTCATTGAAAACTCCATCCCCAGTGCCCCTCCTCTAAATCTCTGCTCCTTCATCAGTCTCCTATCTCCTCTCCATCTCCTCCTCCCCGACTCAGCCCCATGCTCACCTCTCTGCCAGGACATCCAGGGGCTGAGTACCTCTTGCCCACAGCTTCACCGTCCAAGCTGCATCAAAAGCTGCTAAGAAACCACGGGCCACACCAGTGCCTAAGGGCCAAAAGGGCTGGAGGAACATTGAAGTAACAAGAAATAACAAAGCAGATAAGGGGTAAGGGGGCATTTATTCCCTCCACATTGCCTCCATCTGTTCAGCTCCATGTTCAAAGAGTTAAAAATCATAAGAACGAAAGAGAGCCTTCTCTCTCCCTTCCTTCTTCCCTATCCTATAATCATCAGGCAGTCCTTCCACTTCCCCCTCACCTCTACCAGGCAGTCGCCCACCAGCTCCAGTAATATTCGAGCCCCATGTTTCTCTTGCACCCGTGCAGCACTCTCTGCCCTTGTCATGCTTGTGAAGTCGAAGGCAGCCACGTCGGGTCGGCCACGGGCATCACAGGCAAACTCCAGATTGCCAAGCTTGCCATGGGTGGCAAAGTCAGCAGCAGAACGGGCAAAGCGGTGCAGGGCCTCTGGTACTATGTTGTCACGGCCTAGCAGCTGCTCTGTATTTGCAAAGTCCTGGAGGCCACCAAGAACAGAATCAAAGACCCAGAAAAGAAGTAAGAAAGTTACAGTTGGGAGGACTCCTACAAGTCACCTTGGCCAGTTTACTCATTCAGCACAGATGGAAATGAATTAGGGTCCAGAGGCTTGAAGGGAGCTGTCTAAGATCATGCCACTGGAGAGGCAAAGCAAGGATTTGAACCCACTCGTCTACCAGTCTCAGGATCTTTCCATGACAATAGCTGCTGTGCCTCCTGCTCATTTGCTGTCCAACCTCAAGACTTCAAAGGTCTCACTGTCACCTGCTAAAAATCATGCAGGGGCATTTGTCATGGAAGTGGGGTAGGAAACCACCGTGAAAGATTGTTGAACACTGTCCAACCAGAGGCAGCTAAGTAGACTCAGAGTTAAGAAGACCTGAGTTTGAACCCTGCCTCAGAAACTTTTTGGTTCAAGAGCTATATAAATGCCAGCTGTTATTAAATGAAGCATGTCTTCTGTTTTGGGTAAAGAAGTAAGAATGGAAAGAGTAGGAAAGGAGAATGGCACATGAATTTTTGAAGTGCCTACTATACGACAGACATTATTATGTGTTTTACAAATAATAGCTAAGATTTACATAGCAGTTACTATACGCCAGATGTGTGCCAGATGTTGCGCTAAGCAAGCCCTTTCTAAATGTTATCTCCCTTGGATACTGAGACAGAGGCTACATGACTTGCCCAGGGTCACACAGCTAGTAAGTGTCTGAGGTAGATTTTGAATTCAGGTCCAGGTCCAGCGCCCTAGTGACCTGCCAGAAAGATATGCTACACCCATTTTTAGAGCTGGGCAATGTTTTTTGGCTACTTTATTTACTTCGAGGAGGGGGGAGGCTTCTATACATGAAGAAAAAGTAGGTGACCAAAAAAAAAAGAAAGAAAAGCTCATCAATAAAACAGGAAACAAAAACACAGAAGAAACTAAAGAATTTCATAAAGGGACCTAAACATAGAAGACAACTTTTCAAATATCTTATTAAGTTTAATAAACACTTTAAAAAATATACTTAGAAAGTTCATGGTTTTGTATACAAGCTATTTTTGCACTTTCTCGAATAATAGAATGTTTTTTATTGACGATTAAATTCATAATAAAAAAAACCAGATTGAGTAAAAAACTGGTCACAGTGCTGGAACTGAAGTCAGGAAGACACCTTGGACAAGTCCCTTAATCTCTGTCTGCCTCTATTGTTGATGTTTTCAGTTGTTTTAGTCATGTGCAACTTTTCATGACCACATTTTGGAATTTTTTGGCAAAGACAGTGAAGTGGTTTTCCATTTTCTTCTCCAGACAATTGAGGAAACTGAGGCAAATAGGGTTAAGTGACTTGCCCAAAGTCATGCAGCTGGCAAGAGTTTGAGGCAGGGATTTGAACTCAGGAAGATGAGTCTTGCTAAATGCTCACTGGGCCACCTGGCTGCCCAGGTCTGCCTCAGTTATCCTCATTCCTCACCTGGCTGCCCTTTGGGACATTTCTCATCCATTTCACCCTGCCCCACCTGAAAGCTCATTATTGAGATAACCTCATCATTGCTGGTGCTCCACCCCATCACTCCCCTCTAGTCCTTCACACCACGACCTCCAAACCTCCACTGAAGGAGAGACCCCAGCTCACAAATCTCCTTGTTCCTCATCTGGCTGCACTACTGTGGAACTTCTCTTATGGATTTCTCCACCATTCCCTCTCCTTCCTGTGCCCCCTCACCCCCATCCCCACCCAGCTTTGCAGCTTCCTTTGTCTTTCCCAGTAGATTGGAAGCTCCTTTCAAGCAGAGACTTTCTTTCCTTTTTTCACTTAGCAAGATACAGTAGGTGCTTAATAAATACTGATTGATTGTAAAAGGTTGTTGTGAGGACCAAATAAGATATTTGTAAAGTGCTTTGAAAACCTTAAAGCATTATCTAAATGCTAGCTACAGTTAATAGGAAAGAAAAAATGCTTTAAAATAAATGTTTGAAACCTGGGGAATTGATGGGTTTGGTGGGGCAAGACAAGAAAAAGTCTTGTGTGTCAACAAAAGTCCATGTGTGTCAACATCCCAGCATGCATGCATGCCCCTACACCCAGCTCCATCCCTCAACCACTCCCCACCTCTGCCCTGTACCACATCAAGGCCCTCTTCCCACTTAGGCTCCTACCTGACAAAGTACTCCCAGTCGGAGTAGACTCTGCTTCTTGGCAGTCATCACGAAGTAGTGGGTGTCATCCTTGTAATAAACAATGTTTTCCAGGTCAATGCCTGTGGTGGATGAGGAGGAAGAAGAGGAGGAAACAGTACAATTTCTGAGTGGTGGGAGTCTCAGGATTGAGGCTTCCTATCTTCAGATCTTTCCTCAACTCATAACCAGGTGGAATTAAAGGAAAACAGACTTTGGAAAAGGTTGCATACTGTTGTCTTGTTTAAAAAACATTAATCCAGTACATGTCTTGGTTTTATCTCAGTGGCTAGACAGGAAGAGATCAGTAAAGGGGGAGGGACTAGATACTAGATAGGGAGAGAGTAGTCACAACAGCTGGACTGTAAGTCCTGGAAGAGCAGAGATGTTATGCTGGGCCCACAATAAGGGCTTCAGAATAGGTCAGGGTTTTTAGAGCACCAAAGTCTAAAAAGTGTTTTACATGCTTTGTGTCCTTTGATTCTCATAACACCCCTATGAAGAAAGTGCTATTAGTATTCTCAATTTTGTGAATAAGAAAACTGAGTCTGAGACTTCTGCCCAGGGTCACACAGCTAGTATGTGTCTGAAATAGGATTAGAACTCAGGACTTCCTGATTACAGGCCTACGGCTCTATCTGTTGTGTTACCTGAATTAATGACCATTGCTAGACCCCAGGTAGGCAGAGAAAAACGAGCACACACGTGCATATATATGCATGTACATACAGATACTTACACTCCACACTTGTGGCCATGTGCTCTGGGCTAGAACTTGGGAGTGAGAGGGGTAGGGAAGGGTTGGGCAACACATAGATATGGGTGAAAGGGGCCCTGACCTGTGGCCTTGAACAGGTTCTGGAAGAAGCTCTGATTGTAGATTCTAGCCACACCACTGATCTCAGGCACCTGAGTTTCAGCCACTGTCCGTCCATTCACAAAGTTGGCCGTGATGCCAATGGCCAGTTTGCCTCTCATTTCTCTGACTGAGAAACCTGGGGATTGGGGGAGATATGGGCAAAGGAAAATGAACAGGCGTGACCTTGTTGTTGCTGTTTAGTCATTTTTTAAAGCCGTATCTGATTCTTCATAACTTCATTTGGGGTATTCTTGGCAAAGACACTGGAGTGGTTTGCCATTTCCTTCTCCAGTTCATATTACACATGAGGAAACCAAGGCAAACAGGGTTAAATCACTTGCCCAGGGTTTCACAGCTAGTTAAGTATCTGAGGTCAGACTTGAACTCAGGTCTTCCTGACTCCAGGGCTGGTGCTCTACTCACTACTGTCCTATGGAGTGACCCTGTAAAGTCGGGGGTGGGGTATGTGTGTGAAGGTCAGAATCAGGTGCTTGGGAGCTTGGGAAGGGCTGGCCAAGAGATCCTTAGGGTAAGGGAATTACTCACCTTCAGGGACGAATTTACTGCCAGCAGCAGAGATGAGAACATCAAATTCATACCGAGCCAGTTGGTCAGGGGGATTGGGCTGCAGTTGCGCTCTCCAGCCAATCCCTGAGGGGGGACAGGAGGAGGAGAGATGACAGAAAATAAGGGATGGGAGCGAAAGCTGAGAACCAAGAAGGGAGAAGACAGGATTGAGCCCCTCCTCTGAGAGCACAGTCAAGGTATCCACTGCCTGGGTGGGAAGAGGACAGTTCAAAGCGGTACTTACCCTTGTGAGATGGGGGCAGGAGGCCTGTGAAGGTGACCCCCCAATGAATCTCTACCCCCAGCAGTAACGCCACCTTCAGGAGAAGCAGCTGAAGCTGCCGAATACCTGGAAAACAAGAGGAAGGGGGTGGAGGGTACAGTAAGTGCTTTTAAAGTAGAAATAAATTGGAGGGCTGGGGGGGGGGGCGGAGTGGGCAGAAGCCCTCCCTTCTGCACAGTCCCTATAGTGCCAACCAGGGAGGAGTCATGGCTACCTCCAAATATCAACCCAGTCACTAGGGACCCCATGTTGTCCTCTGCCCCCCTTACTCACTGATGTGGTCCAGGGTGCCTGTGCAGAAGCGCCCATAGAACTTCTTGGCACCGAGCCCCCGAAGGTCCTGGATAGTAAAGGGCCAGAGGTGGAGTACATTGTGGCGGGAGAATTTGGTGCGCTTCTCTACCAGCACCACTCGGGCACCCAGCAGGGCCAGTTCCACAGCTGTTCGAAGTCCACAGGGCCCTGCTCCTACCACCAGGCACTGCCAGGAACGGGGGGGAAGTAGGCGAGGGGAGCACGGTCAGGACAGGAGCTCATCCTGACTTTCTGCTCCCTGATCCCACACCTTTCCTCCCCCAACTTGGTGGACCTCCCAGCTTCCATGTCCTGATCCAGGCCCCACCACCACCCTATCCCCACCTGCCCACCTGGGTGTTGGCACAGGCCTTCCCCTGCTCGTAAACAGGATGGGAGGCCCGCTTATCCAGCTTTGCCCACAGGCTCTTGGCATTCCAGTAGTTGAGCTCAGCCTTGAGCTTGCGATACAAGGACAGCCTCCCACCAGGCTCCAGGCCTAGACACATGCAGAGGTCTTGGAAACTGCTGAGCACATCCTTGCACAGCTGTGCCTGCAGAAAGGTCTCAAACAGTCCATGGGCAGGATTCTGGGAAGCAGGGGCTGCCATGGGGTCAGCCAACAGAGGCCCTAGGGGAAGGGGGAACAACTGGTGAGAGAGAAAGAGAGACACACACACACACACATGGGAGGAGAGGGGACAGAGGAGTGATCCTAGCCCTGATTGGCCCCATGGAGCCAATCAATCTCATCAGTTCCCTTTCCCCTCCTCTCACAACTTTACAGATCTCTAGAAACAGAGCTCAGCTTCCTGTGATTCTAAGGGGGATGCCAAATTTGGAAATGAAAAATCAGCAGTCCTGGGCACAGTGAGTACTACTCATCCCTAGGCTCAAAAGAGACTGCTTGTGCTTCACACCCACTCCTCAAATAAGGCCTCAAGATCAGAACTCCATCTCAAGGATTCCCAAGGACCTGACAAATACTGTCAATCCAAAATATGTGTGTAGAGTCTAAGGGGTAAGAGCTCTCAGTTCTTCTCTATAAGGGGACTCAGGAAAATCAATTTACATTTCTGAGGATAGTAAAAGGGGGTGGAGCAGAGAAAACAGCAGAAAAAAGAGGGATGAAGGCCAAGGAGTGGGACCCCAAATTTCCAGGCATTGTGACTTTACAAGTTACGCATATTTATCCCACCTCCAGAGCACTCAGTCATCACAGCATCACAGATACCCCAGCACTATGCTGGGCAGTAGACTACTAGTTCCAAACTGCCTCTGTAGTAGGTACTTCCCTGCACCAGGCTCCACCTACAACCCCCAAAACCACCTCACGAATCTAACAGCCCAGAGGAAGTGGAAACTGAGTTGGTGACTGAGACATACTGCAGTCACCATACTTCCCTCCTGTTAGTCTGAGGCTCTTCTGAGGGCCCCTGGAGGAGGGCAGGGATGGAAGTCTTTTGTCCTTTCAAATCAATCTCCCTCTCCTCCGTTCTGGCAGTCCACTGAACCCCTACCTCTGGAATCTCACCAGCACAAGACCTCGCTTTATTTCTCCACCACGGGTAGCTTGGGAAGGAGAAAGCTTCCAGGGAGGGAAGGCTAGTTGGGCCAAGGCTGGGAATGGAAGACAGTAACAGAACTGGGCTGAGACCTCAATTCTTTCCAGGCTGCACCACCAATCAGACTCTTTGGACATGAATTTCCTTATCTGTAAGGAGTTTGGACTAAAGGATCTCTTAGGTTCCTTCAAGCTCTGACGGACCTGATCCTGTCTAGGGGGCATCAAATTCCTTCCTGGAGTTGAGGGAATTGGCTGGAGAAGGAAGTCCAAGGACAAGAACTCTGGAATCTACTCCTCTCTGTCTTGGGAGCTGTGTTCCCAGTGGGTGGGCAGTAGCAATGCCAGCAGTAAGCGGAGGGAGGTAAAGCAGTCCAGCCTCCAGACACCTGGGCTCACCAGCTGTCACTAGGAAGGCCAAAGGTCGCTGTGAGGGTGGAGAAAAAGGAGGCTGAAGGGCAGACACAGGTAGGTACAGAGGGGTACAAAACACCAACAACTCTCCAAGTGGCCATCCACTGGTGGGCTTGGGGGGAGAGGAGGCTAAATCAGAGGGAGAAAGTCAGCCCCAGTCCTAACTAAGGCGGGGTGACGGGCGAAGTGAACCCCTTCCACCCTCCTGAGAGGAGCCCCCCACTCCAGTTTCCCCTGAGACCCCAGAGGCTCCCGTTCCGCGGGGTCACAGCTCCGGTAGTTCATGCACAGCCCTGTAGCCCCGGCGCGGGGCCACATCTCCGGAGGCAGGGCTGCCCAGGGGCTGCAGCCGCGCTGCCGGGCACGTACCGAGAGCCGCCCAGCCCTCCTCCCTCCGGGGCCCTTGGTCATCGCCAGGGCCGGGCGCACGTCTGGCACCGCCGGGGCACTTACCGAGCCGAGCCACGCCGCAGCTGGAGCCGGGCTGGAGGGGCGCGGGCGGGCTGCGGAGGGCCAGACGAAGGAGCCGCTTCCTGCCGGGCCGGGGCCGGGGCCGCAGAGCCGGGGCGGGGCTGGGGAGGTGGGGCTCGCAGGGCAGGGCCCGGCGGAGGAAGCCCAGGGCGCGGAGCCGGGCTGAGGGCTCCTCGGGGCAGGCGGGGTGGAGGGCTGGGGCCCTCGGCTGGATCCGGGCCCGGGGAGTGGCTCCCCAGAAGCGACGGCCAGGACTTAAAGGGCCGGGGCTGGCCCGTCTCGGGTCCGCCCCACTCCACGCGAGCCGGCTGCCGGGGCTGGGTGGGGTGCTCGAGAGGCGAAGGCGGGGGATCCCGGAGGGAGGGGTGGGAATCTGGTCCCGGAGAGGAAACGCTCACGCTTTTAACTTGGAGCTTTAGAAACTTTTCCACGCCACCAGTCCCGCGATGTAGGAAGGGCGGACGTTAATCTGTTGCTTCTGCGGACCGAAGGACCGGGGGAGGGAAGCGTGGAGGAGGGGACCCCGGCCGCCCAGCCCGGCCTCAGCCTTCTCCCCCCACCCCACCCCACCCCACCCTCGAGGGCTCCCTTCGGCTGAGCGGAGCTTGTTACCCACTCTCATCACATTTTTCTGTCCTTACAAACCACCACGTGGAGGTTACACCCATTTCTAAAGAGGAGAAAACCAAATTTCAGTGACTTACTTGTCCATGGTCATACGACTAAGAAGCCTTTGAAATGTTATTTGAACTTAGACTTTTCCACACCAGGACACCAAAGATCTCAGTGCAGTTTTAAACTAACAATTTAATCTTAACCCTAGCTCTTTTTTTTTTCATTGTGACTGGGGCAGTGTCATTTTTATTTTTTTATTTTTATTTTTCAATATTCATTTCCACAAAATTTTGAGTTCCAAATTTTCCCCTCATCTCTCCCCGCCAACCGCCCCATAACTGCATTGATTACCCCTTCCCCCAGTCTACCTTCCCTTCTATCACACCCTTCCATTCCCTTGTCTCCTTCTTCTCTTTTGTCTTGTAGGGCAAGATAGATGTCTATACCCCATTACCTGTATTTCTTATTTCCCAGTTGTACACAAAAACAATTCTCAACATCCATTCCTAATACTTTGAATTCCCACTTCTCTCCCTTCCTTCCTCCCCACCCATCTCCACTGAGAAGGCAAGCAATTCAACATGGGCTGTATCTGTGTAGTCTTGAAAAAGACTTCCATAATGGTCATGTTGTGTAAGACTGACTATATTTCTCTTCATCCTGTCCTGTCCCTCATTTATTCTATTCTTTTGACTTTGTCCCTCCCCAAAAGTCTTTACTTCTAGTTACTCCTTCCTCCCATTTGCCCTCCCTTCTATCATTCCCCCACCCCACTTGTCCCCTTCTCCCCTACCCTTCTGTAGTGCAAGACCGATTTTCATACCAAACTGAGTGAGCATGTCATTCCCTTCTTACGTGGAATGTGAAGAGAGTAAGCTTCTCTTTTTCCCTCTTACCTCCTCCCTTTTCCTCTCCACAGAAAAAGCTTTTTCTTGCCTCCTTTATGATAATTTGTCCCATTCTATTTCTCCCTTTCTTCTCCCAATATATTCCTCTTTCACCCCTGTTTTAATTTTTTTTGGTGTCACCCCTTCTTATTCAACTCATTCTGTGCTCTCTGTCTATGTGTGCGTGTGTGTGTGTGTGTGTGTGTGTGTATTTCTGTGTGTATAATCTCTCCAACTACTCAATACTGAGAAAAGTCACAAGAGTTACAAATATTGTCTTTCCATATAGGAATGTAAACAGTTCAACTTTAGAAAGTCCTTTATATTTTCTCTTCCCTGTTTACCTTTTCATTCTTCTCTTGATTCTTGTGTTTGAAAGTCAGATTTCCTATTCAGTTCTTGTCTTTTCATCAAGAATACTTGAAAGTTCCCTATATCATTGAATGACCATTTTTTTCCCCTGAAGTATTATACTCAGTTTTGAGTAGGTGATTCGTGGCTTTAATCCCAGTTCCTTTGACTTCTGGAATATCATATTCCAAGCCCTTCAATCCCTTAATGTAGAAGCTGCCAGATCCTGTGTTATCCTGATTGTGTTTCCACAAAACTGTTTCTTTCTGGCTGCTTGCAATATTTTCTCCTTGACCTGGGGACTCTGGAATTTGATTACAATATTCCTAGGAGTTTCTCTTTTCAGATCTCTTTCAGGAGGTGATCTGTAGATTCTTTCAATATTTATTTTGCCCTCTGGTTCTAGAATATCAGGGCAGTTTTCCTTGATAATTTCATGAAAGATGATGTCTAGGCTCTTTTCTTGATCATGACTTTCAGGTAGTCCTATAATTTTTAAATTGTCTTTTTTGGATTTATTTTCCAGGTCAGTTGTTTTTTTCAGTGATATATTTCACATTATCTTCTATTTTTTCATTTTTTTGGTTTTGTTTTGTAATTTCTTGGTTTCTCATAAAGTCATTAGCTTCCATCTGTTACATTCTAATTTTTGAAGAACTATTTTCTTCAGTGAGCTTTTGAATCTCCTTTTCCAATTGGCTAATTCTACTTTTTAAAGCATTCTTCTCCTCATTGGCTTTTTGGACCTCTTTGGTCAATTGAGTTAGCCAATTTTTCAAGGTGTTACTTTCTTCAGCATTTTTTTGGGTCTCCTTTAGCAAGCTGATGACTTGCTTTTCATGATTTTCTTGCATTGCTCTCATTTATCTTCCCAATTTTTCCTCCACCTCTCTTACTTGATTATCAAAATCCTTTTTGGGCTCTTCCATGACTTGAGACCTTTGCATATTTATTTTGTAGTTTTTGGACACAGAAGCCTTGACTTCCTCTGATGTTATGTTTTGTTCTTCCTCATCCAAAAGGATGGAAGAAAATACCTGTTCACCAAGAAAGTAACTTTCTATAGTCTTATTTTTTCTCCCTTTTTTGGGCATTTTCCCAGCCAGTTACTTGACTTTTGAGTCCTTTGTCAAGAGGAGGGTATACTCTGGGTACCTGTAAGTTCCCAGTTCCTCCAAGGTGGCACAATCAAGGGAGAAGAGTTTACTTCTCTCCTGGCCTGCACGCTGGGTCTGGGAGCAACCAAAAACTTTTCTGCCCAGAATCTGCTCTACCACCAGTGTTCTTCTTCACCCCTGGTTGGAGCTCAGGGCTGAGAATTAGATCAGTGGCGCAATTCCCCCAGGAGCTTTAGGCAGAGATCTCCCAGGGCTGCCATTCAGGGGTGAGACTGGATCAGTGCTTAAATTCCCCCAGGGGCTCTGGGTGGAGGGCTCCAAAAATGGCAGCTGCTACTGTAGTGCCTGCTGCAGTAGGTCCCGACGGGGCTTCCCTTTCCTGGGTGAAGGGACCCTCCCACTGACCTTTGAAGCTGTCTGTGGCATTTGTGAGTTGAGCAATCTGGGAACTGCTGCTGGTGGTGCCTTGAAGCCTGTTACGGGTGCAGCACCCTGGGCATCTGTGTGCCGTACGCTGGGTGTCTGCCCATCCCAGCTCTTAATCTCAGTGTGACCTGAACCAGTACCAATCACCTTTAAGATGATTAATGTGATAAGGTGACAATAACGGCTCCATCTACCTCACAGGAAAAAGCACAAAAAAGCAAAATGCAAGTTATTACAATTCCTCTGTCTCAACCATTATGGGGGCTTTTCCTACCAGAATATTTGGGCAGCTTTCTATCCCTGACCCAGCCTGCGTATGGCCTCCTCATGGTCTCTTGTATCCTTATAGGTAGGCTCAGCCAAGGACAATCATCCCCTGAAGCCTTGGGCACAGCCGTTCCCTAGTTGGGTCTGCTTTCTGGGAGATAATGAGTAAGTTTCTCTTTACTGCTTCATGGAAGGTGAGCTTTAAGAAAACACTCACCCCAGGGGATAACAGAAAAGAAACTCCAATTTGTAGGTTGAAGATGGAGTCCCAGCTTTGCTAATAGAGCTTGGGCAAGTTAACAATTGGAGTTTGTTTCCTTGTTACTAAAATTAGAACACTACCATGTGTAATACGAAAATCAAGTAAGATAACAAATGTGAATTGCTTTGTAAACCTGAAAGTGATCTACCAGTGACACTGATATTTACAAGTAGGGTGGATGTCACAGAGTAAACACCTTTGAATGTCAAGTGGAGTTTGGTTTTAGAGTCTTGGATGTTACTTCTGAGAGAAAAATGATCTAGTCCTGTCTCTTTATTTTATAGATGGGAAAACTGAAACCCAGAAAGGTTCAATATCTTATTTAAAGTATAAGGTAGGGCTAGAACTGAAATTTAGGTTTCCTGACTACACAGTTCAATGCTCTTTCCATTCTGACAATTGGGGCCATAAAATCTCTTGTATCTTTATCTAAAAGTATGGACACTGTCATATGATAAATATGAATATCACAAAGCCAGTGGACCATGACTCACACTTTCAGAGCCAGGGCTCCGTGGGAGTTACTTGCTTTGTGACTCTCACAAAGCACACTCTCTTTGCTCTGCCAAGGGAAGGCAGCTTTGCTTAATTTAGTCTTGAAGGGAAGGGAGCAGGGGATGGGGAGGAGGGGAGGGAGTGGAAAAACCCCATTACCAATCTGGAGGGTATTAAAGGAGGAGTTAAGCTGGGGACCAACTGGGGAACATCTAGACAGCTTTCCTGGCTCCTAAGTTAGTCCTACATAGTTTCATAACTTAGTTTGAAATTAATTCCCAGATCGTTAAACACACCCAAATAAATGCAGTTTAAAAACAAAGTCCAAAATCTCCCCCTAAGAATGGCTTATTGGCCATTTTTTCTTATCCACCTCATCTCTCTTCTAGAACTGATTATTCAGTGGTAGCAGGTAAGTGAATACTAACCCAAGAGTTTTTGAGTCATGACTCAGTTTGACCATGTGCAAGTTGTCCCCATGTTTCCTGCCTTGTGGACCAGTAAAACAAAACGAGAACCAAACCAAACCAACTTGCCTTCTATTTGGCATTTCAAACCTTTGCGGGTCTGACTCCGACCCATCTTTCTAGGTTGATTGCATGCTAAATTCCCCCTCACACCCTCAATGCTTCTCCAGTCATACTGACCCATTGGCTCTTTCCTGTCCATGACATCCCATCTCCCTGTGCTGCCTTTTGCACAGGCCATCCCCCCAGGCCTGGAATGCTGTCCCTCTTGGAGCCAGAGCCCTAAGCTCTCTTCGAGGTTCAGCTCCAGGACTACATCCACACAGTTGTGACTCCACACATCACCTGATATTTATTTTTATATATACTGTATTAATTTGTGAATGTGTTGAAAGCTTCTTAGGAGCTCCTGGAGCTAGCTGTCTTTCTCTCTCTAGTTCCTGGCACATAGTAGATGATTTAATAAACGCTTGTTGATTGAGTGATAGAATAAATTGAGGCAGCCACATGTGAGGGAGGGGAGGGAATAGGTATTTTTATAGCACCTACTATGTGCTGGGCACTGTGCTAAGTACTTTGCGAATATTATCGCATTTGATTCTCACAACAACCTTGCATGGTAAGTACTATTTTTATCGCCATTTTACAGACGAGGAAGCATGCAAATGGAGGTTGTGACTTTCCCAGGGTCACACAGCCAAATTTGAACTCAGGTCTTCCTGACTCCTGGCTCTATCCTTCAGCCACAGTGCCACTAGCTGCCTAGCTGTACCAGGTGGCACAGTGGACACAGTGTGGGAGTCAGGAAGACCTGAGTTTAAATCCTCTTTCAAGATACTAGCTGTGACCCTAAGTAAGTTTCATCATCTGTAAAATAAGAATAGTAACAGTACCTACTTCACAGAGGTTTTGTTAGGATCAAATGAGATCATATGCACAGTACTTTACAATTAAGGTACAGTATAAATGGCAGCCATTGTTTTACATATTCCAATTTGTAAAAGATCTCCAAAGTAGCTAATTTAACAAATGTGTATAACTGGCACCCACACAGGATCTTAAAAGTCTGCAAAGCACTTTCAGTTCAAAAATCTAAAACTGGATGGAACCTTAGAGATTATCTAGTCTAATCCCTCATTTTGTACATGAGGATGAAAATTAAGTTCTTTCAGAGTTATACAAAAAGAAATTATTCTCAAAAAAATTGTTCTCCACTTTCATTTTCTGGTGACACTGTGGGGAAATATGTGTGCTAATCATAGATTTAGGTCCCCTGGGTGCCCATCAATAGCTGAATAAAATGTAGTATTTAAATGTAATGGAATACTAGTGTATCATAAGAAATGAAGAAAGGGATGCTTTCAGAGAAACCTGGAAAGAGTTGGATGAAGTGATGCAAAATGAAGTAAATAGATCCAGAAAATTTTAAATGTTAACTTTCTGAAGATATAGGACTGTAAAAGACTTTAGAATTCTGACCATGGTGGCAGAGAACTGATGTGGAAGCATGCTACCACCATCTTAATAGAGGTGATGGACTAGATACAAAATGAAATTTTTGTTTGGACATAGCCAATGTAGGGATTTGTTTTGACTAACACGTATGTCATAATTTTTTTCCCTTTTTTCTTTTTTAAATGGGAAATGGGAAGGTGGGAGGGAAAGTAAATGCTAATTGAAAACAATAAAACTTTTTTTTTAACAGAGCTATAGGTCCCCAGAAAGAACCTTAAGGGTCATCCAAGCCCAATCCTTTCATTTTATAGAGGAAAATAAGAACCAGCCCTTTTTTCTTTCCTAATAGCCAGAATAGGACAATTGCTGGGGAGGGGGCAGGGAAGGGAAAGCCTCTAGCTCTCTCTTTCATAGCTGGGTAGCTAGAGTTGGCATAAGGCTGCTACTGAGTGACCCTGTGGCTGCTGAGAGGTTCTACCAATGCCAGAGGGCTTACTCTCACTCAGGTCCACATTGCCTATGAATTTGCATTACGGATGGAATAGACTGACCTGTGAACTTCAAAAGATTGAGAGCCACTAGATCTCCAAACACTAAAGTTGAGGCCAGAGTTTGTGGCCGGCCATGCCTGGCCCACCAACACAGTCCCAAGAAACCACCAAGACTCAGCCCAACTCACCTGAAGTTATTATATCTAGTTCTACTAAGAGGAGAAACTTACCAATTGGATATTTTAAATTCAGAAGTGAACTTGGTTGAGCAAAGGCACTGCAGAAACTACATTAAGTTTGAACTCATTTTCCCTACAGACCAAAGTGGTATAGTACTGTGGCCCTGGGTGTTGGAGGGAATAGTCTGACCTCCTTCCTATTCTTGCTCTATCTTCTTAGTAAATATTCCTTTGTAAAAGTCAAAATAAAAAGGGAAAAAGAAATTAGGTCCAGAGAGAACGACTTGTCAAGGTCATGCAAGTATTGTAGTAAGTGACAAGAGCCAAGATCTAAACCCAGATCCTCTAACTCCAAATCTAGCACTCTTTCCATGACTCTTCTTTCTGCTTGTGGTTCACACATCTAAGAATCAAAGGCATCTATTTCTCTTTCAAGCAAAGAAACAAAATGAGCACATTCAGTATTTATAAACATCGACTTAATTTTCATCAAATGTGGGTGCTGCCTGTCCGCTGTATACCAGAAAAATATTTATAAAAGTAATAAAATATGGTCTATGTGGTATCTTGCACATTCAAGCACCATGTTTTTTGGTGCTTCTGGAAATATCATACTTCCTTATGCCAACCCCAGCCAAAGTTAAACATCAGGGGCCATCAGGAAGAGAGTCATTAACCCTTTCTCCTCTGTCCATCTCTCTCTAAAAGTCGTTCCTGTCCCATGAACTCTCTTTGTTCATTGAAATCAGCATACAGGTCCATGTACATTTCAGATAACTTTTTAGTTTCACTTCTGGTAAGTTCTTCTATTTATCAATCACAAATTAAATTTAGGGCTCTCATTTCTTGGTTATCTTTCCTCTGAAGGGTTCTCTTCCTCTTTCAAGATTAGTTTCTGGAAAACTTATCTTTCATACATGACAGTGCAGTAAAATATTATTTGTACAGGTACCTTTTTGTTATGGAACACTCTTCCCTGAAAACAGAGTTGAATCACTTCTTGATAATGAATCCATGGATCCAAAATGGAAGTAAAAGAATTCAAAGTGGATTTTTTGATGCTACCAGTACAAAAAAGGAGTTATTTAACTCAGTCCTGGTTTGTGCCTAGCTGCCCCCATGTCCAGCCTATTGCCAATTCAGAAGCATGGACAAAAATACTGCCAAATTTACATTTTGGCCAACTACCTGTACTTACTTTCAGACATGGCTATGTTGTAATGCTTACATCCTAGGCAAATAATGTCTATAGAAAATGAAATTTCTTCTATTAGCTATATTTTATAAAAAAGGGAAAGAATCTTTTACTTCACAAAAAAATACAATGAAAGAAATAAGCTGCAAAACCAAAAATAGCTCAAAGTTTCACGTAACTTGGCTTCAGACACTTCTAATTCACTTTTGCAAAAGCCATGGAGCTTAGTGGTGAGTATAGACCTGGATTCTAGGTCCAGTTCTGCCAGAACTCTAGGTGGCTTCCGGTAGGTCACTTAAACTCTTTGGGATTGTTTCTTTATCTGTCCAAAAAAAGAGGATGGACTAGATCCATCCATTCTTTGTTTCTGTAAAACTTGGTCTTAGTCAAAAGGCAGCACCCAAAGACCTAAAAGGCCACATGTGCCCTCAGGTTCCCCACTCCTGGTCAAGATATTAAGGTCCTCTACCTAGCTTTGAAATTCTATGGTTTTTTTTTTTTTACTAGATTCATTTGGAAAAATGTAACTGTGGAAACAGAAATGGAAGAACTTAAAGATTTTTTGTAGGCAAAGGCCTTTATAAGTCATTTTTAAAGAAGCTTGTCTTTCCGTGATTAACACTTTACTTCAAGATATTTTCATCTAAGTTTATAAATGATAAAAACCAGTAGACTTCCTCTCAAAAGGCAACATCACACTGATTCAACTATGTACCTTAAGTATAAAAAAATTAAGACCTTCTCCTCCCCAAGAAGGCTCCTTTGTACCATTTACATTCAAGAATACTTTAAAAAGTTGTTACCATACACTTCATCACAAATTCAAGACTTATTTCTAAATGAATTTTGGGCTGAAATTGTCTCTGTGAAATACTATATAATCTATACCATAAGGTATACAGTACATGCCTATAATTGGAAATTTTGCATCAGTTGTCACTTCCTTCTTTTGGATGAGTCACTTCACTTTTTTGGGGGGGGGGGCATGCCTACATTAAGGGTTTTCATTTAAAAGTGGTAGAATATGTCTAGGGGAAAAGGGAAAGCAAGCCAGGGTTAGAAAGAGTAGGTTCTTTCTTATCCTACAGTAACTGGTCTCATAATTACAAATGATCATCAGATTTTAACATCTGAAGGCATTTGGGATGAACCCATTCAGAAAGCTCAACACTATCTGACAAAAGTTTTGTGGCCTCAAGTTAAAAGACTCCCCTAGGTGGGGAACTCACTACCTCAGTTCATTTCACTTTCAGAGAATTTTTAACAGCTAGAATTGTTCCACCTGTTGTACTTCCACTCACTGGTCTTAGGTTTAAAAATGTGAAGATGGCTAGTGTGTTTCCTCCCAAATCTTCCGTTTTCCAGGCAAAAAAATAAATGGAGATACCTTTTCTACACATAGGATAAAGGACTCTCATTTTCATAAAGTTTGTGAAATTACCACCACTTTCTCATTTTCCCACAAGAAGTATGCCAGATGAAGTTGTAAACAAAATTATGATTTTACTACTTATAAAACTTCTGGAGAAAATGAAGGCTTGAAAATGTTTTTTGAGTTAAGTATTTCATATTTATTTACAAGGTTAAGCTACATAGGGAAGAACACAAAATACTACTTTGGCTACAACTCTGTTAATAAAACTTCAGTTTCTGCCTTTGGCCTAGTTAGAATTTATATAATGTTGTTCTTATTATATGTAAAATAGATCACTTTGGAAGTTGAATTCCATACAATAAAAATACAGCACATCAAACATGTAAAAAGGAGCTGTGATTCTTCCACAACCCTGAAGAACACTATTACTTCAATGTGCAAAACACATATTTAAAGGCTAGAAATCAAGGATACTTAAAAACTAGAAAGTAATGAAAAAGCCACCTTGAATGAACTATATGCCCCATATTTTAGTGTCTGGTTCTCCTATCCTGTCCCAAAGTTTTATGAATTAAAAAAAAACAAATTACATCCTTGGATTTTCTCAAGAACCCTTAATTAATCCAACAGAAAAGTATAGCCAAAATACACAGCACTAAAAATTAGACTCAACACAATTTAATATTTCTATGATGACTCAATTGGAAAATCGTTAAAAGTACAAAGTGATTACTAATTCTGTAAGGCTTAGTAGGGGTCCAAAAAGAGGAAATCTGCTCTCTGAATCATTAAAAACCATTAAAAAAAATTATGTCTAACTTTTGTGTGAATTTTCCTTTAGTCTAAACTGGATTTCAGACAATTAGAATGTAGCAACATACATTGGATTTAATATCACCTTTGCAATGATTTGGAAGACTCTTCAAGAATATCAAGTATCATTATAGAGTAATGAAAATGAAAAACATTAGGCTGAAATCTGTACTCATCCCATGGCATTCTCTGAATATTACTTTTAAGAAATGCATCCCACCTGTAAAGTACATTTGCTTTTCTCACGTAAGTAAAGTTCAGAATATGGTCCCTCTGTACTTATACGTATGTTCTTTCAGTTTTCTGATTGTTTGGATTCTGAATAAATGGTTTACCACATATTCTTACTTCTCAAGTACAATGTAGCAGACTTAGAGAATCATGAAATAATTCAAGTACAAGACTGTTACTAATTCTTTGGTGTCAGAGGATCAAAGCATGTACTCCTTAACATATTTTGAAGGCTTGGCACACACAGAATTTTTTTTAGCTTTTAGTGGCAATTCTGTATTCATCAGTAACAAGGAAGCAAAACCAACAAACATATCAAATTTAAACTAACACATGACTGACTTTTGCAGTTCATCAAAGACTCAAAATACACTTAAGCAGAACTGTCATCCTGAAGATTGGAAATATATAGCACAAGGGTGTAAATTTCAACTCCTACATAAAAGTCATTGCCTTCATTATAACAGAGCACCTGAGTGAAAAACCAAGACCTAAGCAATGGAATAAAAGTGAAAGTTGTCCACCAATATTACCAAACAGGTCAGTTCAAGTCACATAATAAGTTCAAGCCACTTTACAGCTTTCAAGATAAAGCATCATAAATATTAGTTTACTAGCGTCTGAAAGGATGAAAATAACTGTATATCAGAACTAACCAGTCAATATTCAAAAACCTGACTTCAAATGTCATTATCACAGCATCATCACCTTATGGACAAACATCAGATAATGTAACTCTCATACAATTACACTTTTGTTGAACTGTTCATTAAGCTGTGTGGGCTGGGCCACAGTGTCTCTTGGCCTGTCAAGCTTGATCCCTGGGTCGGCCGCGTGTGCTGAGCTGAGCATGAAGGAGACACTTCTAAGCTCCTCAGTTAGTTCTCAGTGAGCATGAAGATGCTCCAGGGTTTCCTTGGACAGGGTGATTATATGCACCTGCTCAGTCGGTGAGGTTTCTATCTGGCTGTCCATCATGTTGAGACTCTGAATATGCTCCGTTTGGTCATGCTGAGCTGAAAGAATCAAACCCTGCAGATGTTCTGGCTGCTGAGTGAGCACTGTAAGGTCAGCAGCTTGATCAGCTGCCATGTTCTGGGCACCCTCCGCTGCGACAATGCTGATTCCTTGACTATGACTAGGCATGAAATTAATGTTATGGACTGAGTCTGTTACTAGGAGTTGGATTTCTTGCTCTCCAGCGGTGGAAAGTTGATACTGCTGGAGATGAAGAATATTCCTAACTTCCTCTGAGTTGCTGCTGCTGGGAGCATTAGAAGCTTCTGGAAAGGGTTTTTCTTTACTATGTATTTTTAAGTGAGCCTTCAAGTTGTCTAAGCGTGCAAATTGCAAATTACACTCGGGGCAGGAAAAAGGCTTTTTGCCTGTATGTAATATACAATGTCTCCTCTTAGCACTGGAATCAGAGAAGGATTTCCCACATATGCCACAAGAATATGGTTTTTCTCCTCTGTAAAAAAAAAAAAAAAAAGCAACATGAAATTTCAATTTTTAAAAATGTTTCTCATAACTGAGTTTGAATTTTTTGGGTGGCAACATGCTGTAACCCCAACAGTACATGACTAAAAGGCAGGAGACACAGGTTCTGACACTGTGTGACCTTGGACAATTCTCTTAACTTCTCTCAAGGCTCCTTATATCTAAAAAACTAAGTATGTTGGATGAGATTTACCTCCTTACTGCTGAAAAAGTCAAGATTATAGGAAATGCATCATCATATCCTTAATTCATAGAGAAGACCCATGTGTTAATACAACTGCATGAATATGATTAATGTTACTATAATAAAACAGCATTTGAGAAATCTCCAAATGTGTATATTCAAAAGACAGTGATTCTTTCTAAGACTAATTTGAATGAATAAAAATATTCCATGCACCCTTAATTTTTTATTGTAGGTTTAAGTTCTGAACTAATTGGAAGCATTTCTGCAAACAAAATTTAGGATTTCATTGTTGAAAAGACTGAATATGTTATTAAAATGCTTGATGACTAATTCTATTGGAGTAATATTATCAGAAGGCTTCTATATATGATGATATCCAAAAAATCATACCGATGTATTCTGATGTGTGTCTGAAGAGAACTTTTTGCTGTGAAAGACTTGCCACAGATTTCACAAGTAAATGGTTTTTCACCTTTAAGAAAAAGGAGAGAAATACTGTGAAATAACTGACAGCCCAAGCAAATCTGTTATCAAGAATAAAAATATTTTGTAGAAGGCAAACAAGCTTCAACAAGCATTCATTAAAAATATTCATTAAGTACTGTAGGTGCTATGGAGGATACCAGACCATCAGAACATAGAGATATGATTCCTATCTATGAAACTATTAATTGAAAAGACTAATATGTACACAACTCATGAAAACATAGTATCCCAAAAGTCTTACTGTAGTTAAGTTTAATAGATTAAAACTGTATAGTATATCTGATTCCTCTATTTTCAGATCTCTCTCCTCACACTTAATTACAAGTAGGAAAAATACTTCCTTGCCTTGTCAGAGTGCTTTTGTTAATGACCATAGCATTGAAGATGTGATGGCACTGAAATCTAAGCAGGGATAATCTGAAATCCACAATCTCATGTCTAACGCTTCAACAAATTCTGGAAATATTTACCCACTTGTATTATCAAAAGGGCCATTTGTTATTTCTTCTATTTTGGAAGACAAAAAGTTAATCCTATTTCATATGGGCTTTGTTAATATTGGCAATGAATTCCCCCCCCCCCATAATGTTTTATTTTTTAAAACAAATTTTCATATGTTTTGTTTTTATATCACCTATATTTCCCAATGTATATCCTTCTCCTCCCCACTCTGAGAGCCATCCTTTATAACAAAGAAAAAAGAGAAAAGAAAAAAAAGCAGTTCAGTAAACTATCATGTTGAAAGAGTCTGACATTATATGTAGCCTTCATTTAGTCCTCCACTCGCACAAATAAGGTAGGAGTAGGGAAAGAAAGTACCTTATTATTTCTCCCCTTTGGTGCCAAACTTGGTCATTAAAGTTTCATCATGTTCAGTGTTCAATTCAGTTCAGTTCAATTGTTTTGTTGCTGTGTTTTGTTACTGTCATCACTCTCCATAATGCTTTCTTAGTTCTGTTTACTTTTATTTGGTATCCATTCATGTTTTCCCATGTTTCTTTATATTTTGACCATGTAGTAATGACATGCACATATCATAACTTGCTTAGCTATTACCAAACTCATGTGCATCTACTCTGTTCTGAATTGTTATTACAAAAAAGTAATGCTTGCTGTAAATATTCTGGTGATTATGAGGTCTTTCTTTGATTCACTGACCTCCTTCAGGTCTACAAGTAGTTCTGATACTGACATTTTAGTCACTTAATTAGTGTAATTCCAAACTGCCTTCCAGAATGGCTAGAGCAGTTTGTAGTTCTACCAACAATGCATTAGTGTTTTTGTCTTTCCACATCCCCTCCAATGTGGGCTATTCTCATCTTTTATCATCTTTGGTAATCTGGAACAGACTAGATAAGGGTGAATCAGAAATAATGCAACTCAATCATCCAATGACCAATAAACCTAAAAACATAAATGACAGGAAAAAAACCCTGATTATTAAAAAGAAAGGCTTCATATAGACATCAAAATTTTCATAATATCATGCTTTGTGTTAGCAAAGAAATGGAAACGAAGTAGATGCCCATCAACTGGGAATTGGCTAAACACATTTTGATATATAAATTTAATGGAATATTACGATGTAAAAAATTATGAATCTGATGACTACAGAGCAGCAAAGACTTATGCTAATTTGATGCAAAGTGAAGCAAGCAGAACCAAAAAAGCAATATATATGATATATATTGTATAAAGCAATGTAAATGAAAGAACCACTGCCATAAAATAATAAAACATTAATGCTGCAGAATTTCAAAGCACAACTTTGGCTTCAAAGAAGAGCTGTGTTAAGATACCTCCCCTTACTCCCTTATTTAATGGGAGTAGGGCACACAGGTGTGGAACACTGTATGTAATATAATTTTTCAATGTATTTATTGATCAGTTTTGCAGAATATTCTTTTTCCTTTTTAAAAAAATGTTGTGTTAAAAAGTGATGACTGGGAGGAAAGGGGACAGGAATGGGAAAATTAAGGTATATAAAACAAAATATAGCAAGCAAATTTATTTTAGAAGAAAGAAAAATAGATTAGTTTTACCAAGCTAATTTGGTAATTACCAAAGCTAATTTAATAATACTGATTTTTTAAAAATTGAGCTGCAAATTCTTTTCCTCTTTCCCCCCTCCCCAATCTATTTAAAAAACAAACAGCCAACAGCCACAAAAACTGGGGAGAAAACAAACTATCAGTGTCATTCAGAATATTACTTAATCTTGCTGGTGGCATAAGAGCTCAAATAAGTTATTGACTGTTATTGTGGACCAAACCAAAACCTAAATTTTTATAGACAAGAATGCTATCACCAGGGTGAGGAAAATCATGTAATTATATATCAAGTATATACAGTGTACAAAAAACTGCACTAGGTATTTGGGGGTAGGACAGGGGAAAGGGGATAATAAATAACACATACTGTATATACTCTCAGAGTTTATACTCAGTAGGCATTATTAATACCAGTTCATACACTGCACTAAATAATGACTTTTCCTGTCTTTTAAGAATTTTGATCTTGAGGATGCAATTTTGATGTTTCCTTAAATATCCATAGAATTACAAAATTTAAGTAGTTGCAAATACAATATTTGGGATAAAATAGTTAACACTTAATATACATTAAACATAATTCCAGTCAAAGTGAAAAGTAGGGACAGTTGGTTAATCTTTCTTCTCAATACATTTCTGTGGTTTTACATGGTTTCACATGTATAGCTGATATCATACTGCCTGTCTTCTGAATGGGTGGGGAAAAGAATATGGAACTCAAAATTTAAAAAAACCTAAAAAGGCTAAAAATAAATGAATATTATACCAAAGAGAGTGCATTTCTGTGAAGGTTCAAGCTAAACATCTTCCCGGGTAGTCTGGGCAAAGGAAGCTCTTCCTAATGAAATCTCTAATATCAACTCATTATTCCTTTGGTTCATGCTAGGGTCCTGCCCCCTTCACTGTTCAGTTTCACAAGGACCAGAAGTAAATGTCAGATGGGGCTACCCACGATTTTTAGTCTCCTTCTCCCTAGGCCCTCAAGCAGATCATGAGACTGAATTCTTTCTCAGTTTCTTAAATAAAGAAAGCAATCATTCTCTTCCCCTAGTCCATTCATATGGTTTGCAGGACACGGTTTTAAGTATTTAAAAATTCTATTCAGTTTTTGAGATATATTCTTCTTTCCTACATGTAACTTTATCTAGTCAAGTCAAACTGGATACAAATATGTGAGAAGAAAATCTTCTATTACACAATGGAACTAGAAGAGGAAAAATGTTCATAATATAAGAAAACTAGCTGATTTTTTTCTCTTCAGTGGCTGACAGCTAATGGCGCTCATCTGAGTCATGTAGTGGGAAATGTCCTTTAGATGGTGCTTATGAGGAAGAGAGAAGAGAAATATGTAAACCAAATTCTTCTATTTTCATGTAAATTCATGAAGGATTTCCCTACACTATTATATACAGAATGCACTAAACAAGTTTGTTTCAGAGAACAGGGCAATAATGATATTGTCCTGAATTTACTGATGTGTGAATTAACTTAACAAGCAATTTCTGGGCAGCTACTTTGTGCATATATACTGGGTGCTGAGGAGTTGTGAATGAACCCAGCTCTTTGGTCTTCAGTCTACATTTCTGCTGGAAAGAGAAGACGCGCACACACATGAAACAGCTAAGTATTAATACAAGACAGTATCATGGGGGGAGGAGGTGTGTTTTTTGACAATCAGCATGTGTTTATTAAAGGCCTATAATGTGCCACTCACTGTACTAAGCACTGGGGATACTAGTATCAAGCATGAAACACAATCTTTACTGAAAATAAGCATATATTTTCAATGGAAGAGATAAGTATACATAAAAAATATGTACACCATAAATATAAAGTTAATAAATAAAAATATATACTAAATAATTAAACAAAAGGCAGCCTGGGAAGGAAGGTGGTAGGAAGCAGAAATCAGGAAAGGCTTCATGTAGAAGTTGCTGCCTGAGCTATGTCTTAAAGGAAGAAAAAGACTCTGTGAGGTGGAAATAAGGAGAGAGTACATTTTATAGACAGGGCAGCCAGTGCAAATGCATGGAGATGGAGTATTATGAGGAGTGAGAAAGCCAGTTGGGCAGGATTGCAGTGTGGGAGGATGATGAATGTCTAATGAGGCTGGAAAGATAGGTTAGGGTCAGGCTGTGTAAAGCTTTATAAGCTAAACAGGAATTTATATTTTATCTGAGATAAAAGGAAGCCATTGGAACTTGGTGAATAGGGAAATCACATGAGCAGATCTATTCTTAAGACAAATTATTTTGGGAGCAGTATATATAGAATAAACCAGAGTAGGGAAAGACTTGAAGTGGAAGGATCAATTAGGAGACAGCTGTAATAATACAGGTGAGAACAGATAAGGGCCTGAAGTAAGGTAGTAGATGCATGAGGAGAGAAAGAGTCGTATTTAAGCGATATTATGAAAGTAGAAATGGCAACATTTCACAATTGATTGGATATGTGGAGGGAGGGAGAGTGAAGTGTCCAAGATAATGCCAAGATTATGAACCTGAGACATTGGAGTAATAGTGGTGCCTGTGACAGAAATAAGGAAGCTTGGGAGACAAGAGATTTTAAGCAGAAAGATGAGTTAGTTTTCAGATAATGAATATAATGAAATAAAGGTGGATGGAGAGATTTAAGTCTAATTATAGCGATGAAATTAGTACATAAACATGAACTTCTTTGGGGTAATTTTCTCAGATCTGTGATCCTATGGATTATTATCTCAAATAGTATTTGAAGGTCTGTCACGTGGAAGAAAGATGACATGGCCTTAGAAGGGAAAACTAGGATCCATGGGTTAAAGCTGCAGAGACAAATTTAGGCTTTATATAAACAGTCACTCTTTAAGTAGGCTGTACAGGAAATTCTTGTTCAGGTCTTAGTTATAGTAGACAACTCTTGAGATCACTTCCAACTCAGATTCTGAGAATTCTATGCTAACTATGGACTTTATCCTATAAGGAAAGGGAAACCACTGGCAGTTTATTTTTATTTTTTTAAGCAAGGGAGTGACATAACAAATGACATTTATATAGCACTAAATTTTCACTTAATTCACAATTCCGGGATTATCTCTCCCTATTTTATAGATTAATAATAGGAGACAGAGAGGATGGATTGGTTGTGCCTCAGGTGGCACAGTTTATAAAATATAAGAATTAGAAGGGAGCTTTGAGATCATTTGGTCTAAATTCATCAATTTAAAGATGATGAAACTGAAGCGGATTCAGAGAGCTGACTTTCGCAGTCATGTAAGTGTTTTGAGCTACAATTAAGACCTAGTAAAGACCAGTGCTCCCTTCACTCCTTATCATTCCATACCCTACCATACCCCACCTCCCGACACACACACACCCCAAAACAAACAAAAAGACCCAGTGTCTTAGGAAGATCATATGACATCACTATGTGGTGTGGACCAGAGAGTAAAAGACTGTACGCAGAATTCAAGACAGGAGACTACCGTGGTAGTACAAGTTTCAGAGGAGATAGGTCTGTACTACAGTTGTAGCAACAGGAATAGAGAAAGGATGAAGACGTGAGGCATTTTCAAAGGTTCAAAAGGACTAGGGATCAAATAAAGATCCAAAATTTATTTGTTTTTTTCAAAAGGTCAGTCCAACAATAAAAACCTTTCAGATTTAAGCTGACTACAAAAATTCACTATTAGAAATGAGCAATATTCCAAATTGAGAACATTTTCTATTAGAAATCTGGTATCAATACATCATAGAGTTACTCTGCCCCAAAAGTTATGAAGCCCAACACTTTTACTTTGCTTACCTTAACATAAAAGGTTTTGAGTTTCCTTTATCACTTTCGCTGCCCAAAGCTGACTTTCCTGGAGGTGGTAGAGCTCAACTATTGAGTAACAAGAAGTGTTGTTTCTAGGGGGAAAAATTATTTGAGCGATTCTTACTGCCTAAGCTAACTTTGATAGTCAACTGTATTTTCCCTCTTCTCTCCCAAATACCTTGGTAACTATGTCAAACGTGGAAAGTGCTCTACATAGGACAATGACTTGGCTATGATTAGTACTATCTTGTGGCCTTCAGGCCTCCATTATAGTCCTATTTTTAACACCTCATCCAGGTGTTGAGGTAATTTGACCATGGGCCTATGAAAGGCTGTAGAGCTGAGAACAAGTTCTGGCAGGTCTTATGGTGCTGAAAAGACGCTGAACATGAGTCTTTGAACATATCTAGCTGCCTAAAGAACCAGTTTAATTAGATTTAAAGATGCTCATCTACCAGAAGGCTGGCCATGAGGTGATGAATTTTTTTTGACTATAGGAAATAACAAGGGTCATCTACTTACTAAGAGTCACTTTTCTGGATGAAGGGAGTTATAATCTGTCAATATAAGAGTACCCAAACAGGTGAAATCACAAATCCATAAAGGAAGCAGTCTAAACTCAATATGTATATTAAAACAAACTGTTCAATAAAATGATGATTAAAATAAATATATTCTTAGAGAACTACTAATTTTACAAAAACTTTACATTAAAACAAACAAAAATTCCACCCTTTTCTACACAGATGTTGCCAGAATTTTGGCAGTTTGTCAAGGCTAGATGTTTGAACCCTGTAAGTTAGGTAGTATAGGTATTATGCCTATTTTAGGGGTTAGAGAAACTGGGGACTAACAAGATGAAGTGATTTGCCCCAGTCAGACTACATCAGAGGAGAGATCTCAACCTAAGTCTTCTTGAATCCAAGTCCAACACCCTATCCACTAAGCAAGGTTGATAATCTATTCCAACAAAATCTATGTTCACATTACCTGTGTGCGTTCTCAGATGTTTCTTTAACTGAGATACATCCATGAATTTGCGATGACAGTGGTTACATTCCGGTAACGAATGGCCTTGTCGCAATAATAAAAAAAGTGTCAGTGCATGTATGTTTCCCCTGTATTTCTTCAGTGATCTGTATTAAAGCACTTCCCTGCAAAATAACCACTTTAATATAATACTTTAACAAGACAATGGTTTTCATCCATTATTTCTGCAATAATGTCTATTTATCTTCATACCTTATTTCAATTAAATAGCATGCTGAGTCCACTAATATTCCAAGCTGAGCTGCCCTTTACTCTTACTCTGCCTTAAATGAACTTCCACCTTTCCTCTCTGAAACCTGGGAGGGGCCAAGGCCAATGACCTTACCATTCTCAATCAGCCCTTTGCTTTCTCTGCTGTTGGCAGATGAATGCAAGTGGGAAATAAGAAACAAGTAAATCAAGGACAGAAACAACAGGGTCTATGAGCTACTGAGGATTCCTTTGGAAGTTACTATTTGTCTGCCCCCACCCTATAATCCAGATAATATGTTTTGATGAACTAATAAAAGAGACAAGCTATGGCAAGTCAATGAAGTCCTAAGTAGTGAGCAAGTTTATGGTACCCCTTAAAGATGAAAGAGGTTAAAAATGTAGAAAAGGAACAGCATAACATACTACAGTACAGAATACTAATATTACGGGAGTTAACTCAGATTTCTTTGGAAACAAATACCAACTTTATTTTATAATTTACTTAATTCTGTTTTAGATACCAGAACTGTGTTATTTTTTCCTCATTTCACCAATTCAGACTTCCCCCAAAATCCTTGTACCTGTATGGACTCGGTAATGACTCTTCAGCTGTCTTTTCTGGCTGAAATACTTTCCACACTGATCACAGGTGAAAGACTTCTGTCCTAGGTAGGGGTGGGAGGGAAAAGGTGGGGGAAGAGGGAGGGAGGTTACAAAAAGGAAAATTTACTTTGTCTATGTAATAAAATTCAGGAAGGGAAAGGAAAATATACAATCTCACCACTGGAGAAAGCCTGTTTCATCTAATAGGGAAAGTGATTCTCTGAATTACACCATCATGCTCAATGTCAGGCAGAATTTATGGAGGCTTAAAACAGAAAACTTTTTTGGGGGGCAGTGGGGAAACAATCTGAAAGACACTTATTATATCTTCAAAAGACAGCAAGACATTAAGGTAAAGCTTGGGGTTGGAGAATCCAGGGAGTTTTAATTCTAACTAAAGAAATGGATGACTTTTTGGTATCAGTTTGATTTACCCTCAGTATCGTTAGTTACCTGTGTGTAGGCTCATGTGCTCCAGTAGAGAATGCTTTGTAGTTAAAGCCTTACTGCAAACAGTACAGGTATATGGCCGTTCCCCTGTGTGCATCCTTGTGTGAACTTGCAATGAGTGCTTCTGGGCAAAACCTTTCCCACACTCATTACATTTGAAAGGTCGTTCCCCTAGAGCAAGTCCAAAAATAGAACATAAAAAAATTAAATCCAAGTATCTACTACACACACAACATCCTGTTAAGCAATGGGAAAAAAAGAAAACAAAAAAAAGGAAAAAAAACCCCAGACCAAGCCTCAAGGAGCTTAGTCTAGAAGGCTGATAAAACATTAAGTATACTAAATATAAAAGATTGAAGGGGCCAAGAGATGACAAATAGCATTGAGAGAAACAGAAGGAAGGAGAGACCCCTTGTAGCTGAGGGCTCTGGGAAGGTATGAGGGGCCCTGAAGGACAAGAATAGCAATTGTCAAAGAAAGGGTGGGGAACATTTTGTTTCTGGCAATTCTGATGGAGAGGCAGCATTGTAGTGGAAAGATTATTCAGTTTGGAGCTGTTATGTTGTGAAATGATGAACAGTGAGAGGAAAAAGTAGGACGAGTAAACAGCTAGTAATACAGTAGGCTTGCACATATGAATGGGCAAGAGGAACAAATGCAGAGCGGAGTAGAACCAGAAACCACTTTTCCTAATGATGACAATAATGTAAAGGAAAACAATTTTGAAAGATTTCGTAACTCTGATCAATGCAGGAATCAATTATGCTGTCAGAAGGGAACAGGGTTCATTAAAAGATGCAGTTACAAGTCCCTGGATCGAAAAAGTCCTATCCTACTTTGATCCTAAGTGATAACTGAAATTGATAAAACTGTCCAGGGAGATAATACTTTTTTGGTTGATTATTCTCCTACATCCATCTTTCTCAACCTCAACAGAGATGAAGGCTTAGTATACAGCCTTGAGAGAAGCCCACACTTGGAAACAGAGAAAAGACAAGGGACCAGTAATAGAGACTAAGAAGAACTAAACCCCATGACAGAATAAGGGAAAAAAAACTATCAGGGGTAAGGTCATTAATAGGATTAAAACTGTGTAGAAAGGTTGAGAAGAGTGGGGTCTAAGAAGTGTTTACTGGGGCTCACTGATTATTTTTGTCAGAACACTTCACACAAAATAGGAGGGACTGAGGAATGGGGTGGGTAGTAATGTGGTAGAAGCAGTAAATGAAAACTTTTTTCTAAAGCTTAGCAGTGAAAGGGAAGAGATAGATGGTGGTAGCTTGAATGGTTGGAAGGGTGAAACAATAAAATTCAACAAAAAATTTATTAAGTGTCTAGCACATGTAAGGTATTATGCCCTCAAGAAGCTTATATCCTACTAAAGATCAAAGGATAAATCTTTTAGGATACAGAGAACTAAGCATGTAGACACATGCCTATATAAGAGAAGGTATCAGGGACACTAAAGATGTGAGACAAGATAGTTGATACAATATGGTCCCAGAAGTAGCCTTCAAGACAAAGGAGATGGCTTTGGCAAAAAACAAAGTTTCTAACATTCTCAACTAATCAGTCAAATGCAGGTATTAGGAATCAAACAAAAAACTTCAACATACCAAGAAAGCATTATACCTGTATGACTTCTCTGATGGATTGCTAAAAAGTGATTGTACTTAAACACCTTGCCACACTCTTTACAGCGAGCTTCAGAACCAGGGCGTTTTCTTCTTCCAGATACTCTCTTGGCTGAATACTGATCATCTTCATCCCCAACAAGTTTGTAATCTCTAAGTTTAACAGATCTCTGAATTCTGCGCTTGCTGTAGCGACTCTGACTGCCTTGTACATCCTGGGACTTAGGATCACAGTTCTCATCTTCTTCTGCTGGCATTTCCCCAGCACCTGACCCACAGGCATGCTCAGATTCCTCCGCTTCTCTTATTGGAATCTGCTCATTTGTTACACTATTGCTTCCTTCTACTGTTTTTGTCATAGAGTTTTGTTTATTTTGAACAGAATTATTTTCTCTGAGCTGGATTTCTTCAAGTGAAGCCATTTCTGGTTTTACCACTTGCAAATTTTTGACTTTCCTTGGTCTCCCTCGTTTCCGTTTTGGAGGATCGTCATTTTTCTTATTAGAAATAACAACTACTGGAGCTCCACCAGTAGCCAAAGAGCTTGGATTTGTTGAGCTATGATTGCTTTGATAGTCAGTGTAAGCATTTACTAAGTCATACACTTTTAAAAACTGAGCAGTAGCCAATATTTGTTCTGTACTTTTTTCACTGGCATGAAGATAACCTGTATAGATGAATTCCAGCAGTATACCAAATGTGTCTGCTAACATACCTTCCAGCATATAAATTGACTGGCCTATGTCCCCTTCTTCTGCAAACATCATTGAGAAATACTCACTACTGGCAGCAAGTAAAGCTTTGTGGGCCCGGAATTGTACGTTTTCTACTATTAGAGTGATATCACAGAGAAAACCTCTTTTCCTTTGTTCCTCAAAATTAGCCAAAATGGTACCACTGTGAGCCTCTGAATGTACAATGAGCTTCTCAGAAGACACTGGAATTTCTTCTGCCATTTTTGTTCCAAGCCAAAAGGGTCTAAACCTATAGAAGGAAAATACACTTTAAAAATAAAACACAGGCTTTGGTAAATTTACCAGAAAGGTAAAAACGAAATGATCATATTTCTCTATCCAACAATAGGAAGCAAAACTACGTAAACAGGCAAATCTGTTATTTTGTCGTCCTAAGGAATTCCTAGAGTGAAAATTTCCTCCGTTAATGCACAGACCAAGTTTTGTCTTGAGACCTCTCAAAAATCTCTGGCTCAGTTGCCCCAATCTTGTGTTTCCTTTGGGAACCTTAGAATATAACTTTATCTTTATAGGTAAAATGGGCTCCCATTCCTGTGCAACAATTCAATGTAACAAAGCAAAATGAAAACAGGACAGGCTTTAATTTTACCCCACAGAAAGAATGCAAAAACTCAAAGGTCCTCATGAATAACCAATACAATTATTTCTCAAACAAATCTTGACATTTTGGTGACAGACACCAAGTCTCCAACCTTACATTACTACCCTAACAATTTGGATTCCTACAGAAGGGAAACGAATTTGATGTTTCTAAAGAGGCTCCCTAACTCCTAAATGTTATAATGAATTACACCATTGCATGGTAAATCCAAGGAAATTGCCATAGGGACACAGAAGTGATTAGTTCAGGATTATTTTTTAAAAGTTAAAAGTAGTATCTGATCCCAGGTGATCATGGCTCTAAACTCTGTACTCTTTAACTCAGGAGAGGTAGTTTATAGCAGAGTGGATGGAAAATTGGATACGAAATCAGGATTTTTGCAGATCCTTACCTAGCAACACAGTTACTGACCAATCACAACCTTTTAATCTTAGTTTCTTCTTGCATAAAATGGGGATAACAAATTACCTACCTCAGGGGGTTGTTGTGAGGAAAAGTGCTTTGCAAACTAAACATTTTATGCAAGATGCAAGACTAAACATTTTTTAAATGTATTAATGTTTCATTTTAAAACGTCTATTTGTAAAGAACCCCAAAAGTCAGAGGTTAGTGTCCTGTTCTAGTCCTGGCTCTGCCACTAACTCAGCTAAGTGACTTTAGGTAAATCAGTCAATCCCTGTGCTTCAGTTTCTTAAATAAAATCACAGGGGTGAATAAGATCTCTTCTAGTTCTATCCATCATTGGAGGAAGGATTATACAACTGGTTTTTCAGTTCCCTATTAAAAGCATGACAATCATTCTCTTTGTAGAATAACAGTCGGGTAGGGCATGGATAAGGAGCTCAAAAGGTACACAATTTCACTTCAGAAACAAAGGTGTAAAAAAAAATAGGGATTTTTAGTTTAACTCGACCTATGATCTCTTCAGTATAAAGACCCCTAGAACGGGCATTTCCTCTACAAAGCAGAGACATACCTGCTCTGCATCTCAAGATCTTTCAGGAGTTGCCTGGAGCATTAAACAATTTGCTCAAGGTTACCGTGCCTTCAGAGGCAGAATTTGAATTCTGGTCTTTCTTACACAACTAAATGGAGAAGCATAATATAAAGAGCTGGAGATGGCTCTAAAGAACATCTAGTACACGGGTTCTTAACCGTCTTTTGGTATCATGGACTCTTTCGGCAATGTGATGTGCTACAGGATTCCCTTAGTTGGTTTGAACGTTACCTCCATATCTCAGAATATTGGTTAAATGCATAAAATAAAATACAAAGAAAGATTGCCGTTACTGAAATTTAAAGGTCGCGGACTCAGCTAAGTTAAACAGCACTACTCCTTAATTTCAGAGCTGAACACCAGGTGGCTGGCAGAGCGGTAAGAGCCGGGCCCAGCAGTCGGAGGTCTGGGGTGCCGAGCTGCGTCAGTGCCTGGGGTGGCGGGGGGGGGGGTCCTCACTTAATCTCTCTCGGCCTCTGTTCTGTTCCTTAGTAAATAAAACGAGCCGGCCCTCTCAAGTCCCGCGCACTCTGGCTGTAAATGACCCCAGGAACGTATCTGCGTACACCTGAGGGGGGCGCCTGGTACTTTACACAGACAGCTGGGGATTTCCATTAATGACAAGACTCGGGAAAATGGGGGAGGGGGACGAAAGAGGGGGTCAGGCTGACGTCACCGCGCTGGGCCCCGCTGACAGCTCCCGAGCCCCCGGCGCAGGTGCCGGGCGCCAGGAGGGGCGGCGGGGACTCAGGGCGCGAAGGGGACGGAGGAGGCGGAGGCGGCCGCGGCCGTGGTGAGCAGGTTACCTTGGCTGGGGCAGCGGGGCTCCCGCGGATCACCCGGACGAGGCCCGAGGCCGGGGTGGGGGCCGTGGCCTCCCCGAGAGTGAGGAGGGGAAGGCTAGTCCGGCCGCAGCCCGCCCCTCCCCGCCCCGCAGCGGGGACCCCGACCCGGGGACACCCCGAGCCCTAGCTCTCCACCTCCCCTGCAGCTGCCCGTTTCAGCCGGTCAGGGAACCAGCGTCCCGGCTTCACAACTCCGGAAGTAGCGGCGGCCCCCTCCCTTCGAGCGAGCGTGCTGCGTCATGACGCCCTCAGCGCGAGCACGTGCCCCACGCCCACGGAAAAAGGCCCGAGTTTCTTAGGCTGGGCTCCGGCTCCGAGAGGGGCGGGGCCGGCGTCGGGAGCGCTCGCTGGGCTGCCAGGGCGCATGCGCAGAGAGCCTAGTGCCCGCCTACTGGGCGTGTTTACTCTGGCTGGCTACGGTGAGCGAAGGGAGTGGAGTGTGGTCACTGTGCGGTGACAGAGGTCCTTAGAAATCATCGTAGACTTGGAGGTATTGCGGGACTAGACCTGTGCCTTCATGAATATGTTTCCAGGTGAGGAAACTCCCTCTACCTGTGCCAGCAGGTGGACATCCCTGGGACACTCCTAAGCATGGAGACTCAGGTCACCCAGACTGGATTCCAACCCACGTACAACACAGTTCTTTCAGTGTCAGTTCAATTCAGTATACATGTAGTAAGCGCTTGGCAGGCAAGCCAGGGTGGCTGAATCAGCAAGATACCCCAAAGGAGGAGCAGGGGGGCAGCGTGCGTCCGACCAACCACCATCTCCACTTGGACCTTGTCTCCTTTCAGACATTGACAGAGACAACCCAGGACCCTGCACCCCCAAGCCCTGGAAATAGCCTTACTTCCAGCTCTCAGCTATCGTCTTGAGGAGCGATAATTCTGGAGCATCCTGGCTACTGCAACTCTGGATGATACAGACACAGTTACTGAAGAGCCAGAAAGGAAAGTTCTTGCCACCAAAAGTCTTGGCACTGTCAAATGGTTCAGCATCAGAAACTGATGGGATTTAGCCGTTGAAATGGCATTAAAGAAGCCTTAACATCTGTTTTGCCACCGCATCCCAGGGACCATGGCATCTTTTCCATCTGACTTGCAACTGAAACTTTTGATATGTATTGTCTTCCCCGTTAGAATGGGAATTTCTTGAGAGTTTGTCTATTTTACTATTCTAATGTAACCCCTAATGCTTAGCACGGTGCTTGGCACAAAGTTAAGTGCTATAAAATGTTCATTCCCTCCTCCCTTTCCTCTCCTTCCCTCCCTTCTGATCTGGTACTTTGCAATTGCCACTCGGAGATCATCTTACAGTTGAGATAACCGAGATACAGAGAAGTTAAGTGATTTGTTTCAGCACACACAATAAATAAGTCAGAGAGCTGGGGCTGGAAACCCAGCTTTTTCTTATCTCAAGACCAGTGTTCTTTCCACAACAGAGTGCTGCCAGACTCCTTTTGATGGATTTAAGAAGAAAAAGAATGGCATCAACAATTTTTTCTTTGTAGAGAAACTTTCTACCAAAGTGCTCAAAGTACTTAACCTCCCACAGTATTAGTTAATTAGTCTCCATGACCTGAGAGAGCCTTTCCCTAGCATAGGAAAACTGAAGGAAAAAGCCTTCACAAAAGGTAGTGAAACATGTGGATGGATCTACTTACGAGAATTTACTTATTACTCTATCCAGATAGATAATATAAAATGTAAAAATATTTTTATATATAAATTTATCTATATAAGTAAATATTATGTAAAATAAAATGAACCGATTTAGAATAATTTTTTGAAAGCTCATTCTAACCATAACATATATTTGTAACACAGATGACACAATATATTTAAAACACTTTGATCAATCATCACAGATCAAAATGAATGTAAAGGGACAGAAAGAACGACTCTTTTCCCAGTTTTCCTCCCCCAACTTTAACTCCTTGCTCATAATTTTGCTCTCTATTAAATTAGAGGATCTTGCCTCTAGGGGGCACCCATCATTCCAGGAAGGGTGACTAAATTTAGCAAGGCTTGAAAGTGACACTCAGGTAAGATAGATACAAGCTAAAGGATACTTTGATAGAGCTGTCAGTAGTGTGGTCCTTGCCTTCAGCCTACCAATCAGCAGTAAGTCCCTGCCTTCTCATCTTATCCTATTCTTTCCCTTTTCTGGATGCCTACCTTGAGATCTTTCCACATTCCTTGAGTACTATGACCATTAAAAGCTCAGGATTAGTGACCTATATTTTAGCCTGTCAAACATTTACTTTGACCCCATTTTCTACTCTGATCAACTTAATACGCTAATCAACTTTTACTTCCACCATATAAATTTCTTCCCCCTACTTCTCTAACTGTGGGACAAATTCTGCTAAGGTAGGAAACTTTTTCCCCTTGAGTTCCTTCCTAAAATATGGCATTCAGAAGGAGCACAATATTTTAGATATCTGTCCATTGTAAAGTAGAAAATATTAAAAATGTGTTAGTCATTGATACTATATATCTATTTTCAAATTAATTTTTTCAATCAGCAAAAATCAATCTGTTCTCCTTCCTACTTTCCATTATCTCCAACTGAGAAAGAAAGGAAAATAAAACCATTACAAGCATGTACACTCAAGAAAAACAAATTCCATCATTGACCATGTTAAGAAACAAAACAAAACAAACAAGTGTCTCAACCTTCACTGTGTTAGCTTCATATCATGAGGTGGGTAACATAATCCTGAACCTTCGGGAATCATTATGCTGATCAGAGTTCCTAAAACTTTCCAAGTTTTTCTTTATAATATTCTGTTACTGTATAAGTTGTTCTCCTGGTTCTGCTTATTTTAATTCTGCATCAGTTCATATATGTCTTCCCAGATTTCTCTAAAATTAACCCCTTTATCACTTTAAAAATGATTTAATGTTTTATTTTTCCACAATTGCATGTAAAAACAATTTTTAACATTCATTTTTAAAAATTTTGAGTTCCAAATTCTCACCCTTCCTACAGCCCTCTCTCCATTGTGAAAGCAAGTAATTTGATATAGATCATACTGTGTAATCATGCAAAACATATTTATATATTAGTCTTGTGAAAGAAAACAGAGAAAACAAGAAAAAATAAAGTAAGGGAAAAGTATGCTTCAGTCTGCATTCAAACTTCAATTCTTTCTCTGGAGATGGATGATATTTTTCATCATAAGTCCTTTGGAATTTTCTTGGTGGTATAGCTTGGTCAAAGGGTGTGCATGGTTTTATAGCCTTTTGAGCATAGTTCCAAATTGCTCTACAGAATGGTTAAATCAATATACAACTTTACCAACAGTGCATTAGTGTCTCAATTTTCCCAAATCCCCTCCAACATTTGTCATTCTCCTTTTCATATTCTCCAGTCTGATGGATGTGAGGTGGTAGCTCAGAGTTATTTTAATTTGTATTTCTTTAAACAATAGTTAAGATTTAGAGCATATTTTATATGATTATAGATAGTTTTGATTATTCTGCCTGAAAACTACCAGTTCATATTCTTTGATCACATAGCAATTGAGGAATGGCTCTTATTTTTATAAATTTGACTCAATTCTCTGTATATTTAAGAAATGAGGTCTTTATCAGAGAAACTTGCTGTAAAATTTTTTTTCACAGTTATGATTTCCTAATTGTGTTTTTCACTCTATCCTATCCCCTCCTCCCTTTATCCTTCTTTCTCTATCCTTTCACCTTGCCCATTCTGAAGTGTTTTACTTCTGTCTTTTACCTACTTCAATCCACCCCACCTTCTATCACCCCCCCCCCCCTCCGACACACACCCTTCTCTTATCCCCTTCCTCTCTTACTTTCCCGTAGGGTAAGAGATTTCTATACCCAACTGAGTATGTGTTATTCTCCCTTTGAGCCTATTCTGATGAATTACTACGCCATCTTCCCTTCCATTGTAAAAGCTCTTCCACTTCTCTTTTATGTGAGATAATTTACCCCATTTTACCTCTCCCTTTCTTCAGTATTTTGTGTGTATGTGTCTCCTTTACCAAGGTTGATTCTTTTTATTTTGTGTGTGATTTTTTTATATCACTCTCATTTCTCTTCTCAATTTTTCCTTTACCTCTCTTACTTGATTTTTTAAATCCTCTTTAAGCTTTCTCATGGCTTGAGGCCAATTTATTGAGGCTTTGTATATAGTAGTTTTGACTTGGTGGTCTTTTTCTGAGTGTGAGTTTTGATTTTTCTTGTCCCCATAGTAACTTTCTATAGTCAGAATTTTTTTCAGTTGTTTGCTCATTTTTTTCCCCAGCCTATTTCTTGACTTTTAACTCTTTGCCAAAGTGGGGCTCTATTTCTAGGGTGCATGATGCACTTTTCCAAACTTTAGGTTTTTGTGTAGCTGTTTTCAGAAATAATTCTAGGGATCTATAAATTTTCAGTTCTTCCAAGGTGGTATGCTCTAAGGAAAGGTGTGTTTACTTCTCTTCTGGCCTCTGCTTTGGTCTGTGAGTGATCACAAGCATTTTTTTCTGCCCTACAACTGTGACTAGGCTCCTGAAGCCACAAGCTCTGGTGTGCTAGTACTCCTCCTTGCCTTGGAACTGAGACCAGGGAGTGAGACCCAGATCCAAGTATAGGTAGTGCAACAGAGTCCTGCCCCTAGTGCTAGCAAAGGGACCCTTATAATCTCCTTCTGATCATTTGTCAACCTCCTTACCACCTGTGGGCTGAGAGTTTTGGAAGCAGCCTCTGCTGCTACTGACTCTGTCACCCCCAAGGCCTGCATCTGGTTTGCTGGGGCTGAGTCTGCCCTGGCATGGCCTGTACTAGACTGCATTTCACTGTCACACTGGTAGGATAAAACCTTTCCTGACAACTGTCTAAGTGGTCTTGGGCTGTAAAATTCTTCATCCCCTCCTTCTGGGGGTTCTGCTACTCCAGAATTTGTATTGAAACATTATTTAAAGGTATTTGGAGGTAAATTTGGGAAAGACCAGGCAAGTCCCTGCTTTTTCTCTGCCACCTTGGCTCTGAGCCCACCCCACCCCCATCACTTCTTCCAGCATGATAGCATTCCATCATATATGTCATAACTTGTTCAGCTATTCCCCAATTGATAGGCAACCCCTCAATTTAAAGTTCTTTGCCACTTATAGTAAAACAACTTTTGTACATCCTTAAGAGTTTGTTTTGCTTAGAACTAAGCCTTCCTTTGATCTATACTCCCTCTTTCTTATTAGCCCTTCTCCCTATCTTCTTTCTTTGTTTTCCTGTTGTCTCCTCAATCCGTTTTCCAAGTCAGTTGTTTTTGCTACCTTACATTTTCCTTGATTTTTTGCAATCTTTTTACTTTTTTTTTAATTCTTGGTACTTTATATAGCACTAATGTGATATCCACAGCAGCTGCTATGGATATGCATGTGTATTTCCAGGGTAAATTCACAAAGATATAAACTCTCTTCCTCAAAGATGAAACTTAAATATTTATTCAGATACTAGAAAGCCAAATCCATCATAGTAACCAAGAAATCTATACACATTATCAGTGCAGGGAGCATGGCCATCCCCACAAACAAGCTCCCTTAGGAAAAATCACTCCTTTTCTCACTCATACTAGCTACTCTACTCTGCTTGCTCTCTCCCAGCTCCACCTCACTCTCTCTTCCTTCTCCACCAGTTTGGTAAATTCTTCCCTCCATCAATTTCATGTGACTCAAGCTGTGGGCTGGGCCAGAGCTCAAAGTAGGTCACATGGGCCTATAAAGGGGTAGGGAAGATCTTCAAATTCCCTTACTATTACACCTTAGGGAATCATTAGCTTCTTTTGTTCCATTCTAATTTTTAGAGATAATGTTGATTGGGAAAACTTTTGCACCTCTTGTACTATGCTACTAATTCCCTTTCCAATTCGCTTGCACAGCTATAATTTCTTTTCCAATTTTTCCTCCAGTGCTTTCATTAATTTTTTAAAAAATTTAAGCCTTCTTTTAAACTCTTGCTTTATCTCATCCTGGAATTCTACAACTTGTATCCAAATCGTACTTTCCTTCAAGGTTTTACTTGCAGATATTTTCAGGGTTATTCTCTTCTGAGTTTGTGTCTCGTGCATTAGTCACCATTAATAGCTTATTATGGTGGAAATCTTTGTTATTTACTCATTCTTCCAGCCTACTTCCTGACTTTAGCCTTTATATTAGAACTTGGCTCTGAGCACTTCTGTTGGGAATGCTTACTAATGCTTTCTAAAGGTATCAAGTATTGAGATTTTCCAGGAACTTAGGGACAGCTCATTCTTGAGGATTTGCAAGTTTACAGAGTTCCCAAAGTCTTCTGATCCTGGGTCAAATCAATCCTCCTTATCCTACAAGTTTCTGCCCTGGGTTTGGGTCTGAGCAGCAAGTCTATGGATTTGCTCCATTTAGCCTTATGTAGACTGCTGCTGGATTTGGTCACAATCATCCAGCTGGAAAGATGTCCTGGTTCAGAGTGATAGAACTACAGATTCCCCTTTGGTCTGGCATTCCTGATTTGTCTATTCTGCTATTCTGTATGCTGGAACTGAGACACTATTCTACCCTGGGGATTAAGCACATTGCTGCTGCATGCTTCTCAAATTGCTTCTTGCTTAGTACATAGTCTGGGGCACGCAACTCTTTATCACCTTGGAAGGCCAATCTCTAGGCACAGGTCGCATCCCAGAGCTCTGGAGCACCAGCCTAAATTCCCAGGGTTGCCAGACTGGGCATCAAAATAAGGTCAATGCCAATTCAAAAAGAGCAGTTGCTGATGATTTTTGTACCTGCTCATTACTGAGTGGCCAGGGGGAATACATTGTGTCCTTTCCATTTGATCAGGGCTAGAAGTCCAAGTTGCTACAGGAATGTGCGTGTATTCAAAGTTAATTGTCAAAAGGCTGTTGGTTTTCCCAAATGGGCACTGTTTATCTGGGGAGGGGGAAAGAGGGTTATTGGGTTCCCATTTCATGCTTAGGTGGCCAAAGTGGTAAACTGCTGGTATTCTTATGGGTGGGCAGGACTCTCTGTGTTGCTGAGGAGGGGCATAGTGCCAAGTCTCTATGCAGTGGGAAGAGTTTTAGATTGTTGTGCCTGGGTCCAGTTCCCATTCAGAAGGGTGAGAGGTGATATGAATGGATATTTTGTAATGAATCCAGCTGTTGTTCTGGGATCATTGGTCATGTCAGCCAGTGGGCACATGGTAGGTCTTTAATAAATGCTTATTGTTTAATCAATTGCTTTGCTGTAGGTTACTACATTATAGTTACTGATTACTGAAGATAAGTTGATAATTGTCCTAATCATCCCATGTATAAGACTATCCTTGTCACATTTGATATTTCTAACCACCTAAGGAATACTAGAGGTTGCAATTTGGACTTTGTAATGTGCTGAAGACAAACGACAGGTATTAGGAGTTTCTGATATCTTTGGATATTAGGGAAAGAGTTAAGTTTGGGATGCACGCAGAATTTAGAAGTCAGCCAGTTCTGTTATCACTCTCTTGAAAAATTGTTGGCCAACTTGTGGGTTCCTTGTCTAACTTTGGCAACAGGTCTCTAATTGCTATTAAAATTATTAGAATCACAGAGATAGAAGAGACCTTAAGATAATTTGGTCCACTTCCCTCATCTTACAAATGAAGGAACTGAGTCCTAGAGGCATGAAATGTTTTTCCTTGGGTCTTACAGCCAGTATCTGTAGTCTGATATTTTTTTAACTCCAACCTAATTTCTTCAGGTTTCATATTTTTTCCTGCTTTAGTCATATGAATGAAGAACGAATACTTTCCTCTTCAAATTACATCAGTTTTTAAAACAGGCTGCTATCTCTGTTTCAATTAAATAGCATAAAATGTACTTTAAAAATATATATCCATATATTTCAGATAGACTTAGCCCTTCACAGCAATCCAAGGACCTAAGACATTCCCATAGGACTCTTGATGCAAAATACCATCCACATCCAGAGAAAGAACTATGGAATCAGAACGCAGAATGAAGCAGACTCTTTTCTCTCATGTTAAGTTTTGTTTTGACTTAGTATTTCTCATGGTTTCTCCCATTTGTTTTAATTCTTCTATGCAACATGACTAATGTGAAAATGTGCTTGATAAAAATATATGCATAGAACCCATACAAGATTGCATGCCGTCTCAGGGAGAAAATTTAAACCTTATAGAAGTGATTGTTGAAAATTGAAGACAAATAAATTAAAATATATATCAGAAATAAAAAATAGGCAGTCAGTTATATTGTAAAAAATCACCCCATATTTATTCACATGTAGGTAGGGAAAGTTTTAAGGTAACATTATGTTCATTCTGCTTACAAAACAATCACATAGATTGAGAATACATCCAACATTCCTATTTCACTTATATCTATATTCTTTTTGCTTATAGCTGCCCAATATATTTGATGAGTATTTTTCTCTAATGATCAAAAAGGCTATTCAATTTCTTGGTTAACCTATTTTAAAAAACAAAAACTAACAAAGCAAAGAAACATGGTTACTTTTAATAGCATTCTAAAGCATGTTTTGGCAAGTAATATTATTATATGACTATTCTTTTGTTAAAACATCAAAACTCAGCCCCAAAAAGATATTTCCTTTGATTTAAAATCCTACGCTTAGTTACTTTCTGATGGATGGCAGCACCCAACAGATGCTGTTTCTGAATACTCTGTCACGCCATCCAGAAGGTAACTTGAAAAACAGCGAACAGAGATTGTGGTAGAATTTGATCTTCTTTTCTTATCCCAGATTCTGGGGATTTTCCCACAGGATTTTATGTAACCGTATATCATTGTGAATAGTCAAACAAAATTAACCAGTGACCGGGTTCACATTTTTGAGAGAGATAAAGATCTGTAATTTATGGTCAAAGTCAATAGCTCTAAACTGAGGTTCCTTGTATTTTCTGGTCATCTTAGAACCCAGGTAAGGGATAAGTTCACATCTTTCTACAAACTGCTCCAGCTTCTTCTTATATTTTTTCCGTGAGTATTCAGAACCTTTAGGATTAAATGCTGTGGAAGTAAACAGAAACCATAAATGTCTTCTGTGAAGCTAATGATGCAAGTTACTGAGGAGAAAAGTTAATCGTGTTTGAGACATGTAGCTATGTAATTCATTGCAAATATAAACAATAAGACTATCTACTGTTTTAGATTATTAAAGTACTGGTGAGCCTTTCCTCTGTCCCTATTTGCATAAAAAATTGAGAGCTAAATGTATATAGTTTTTAATATTAGATTAAAAAATCAGCAATACCAGTGATAGTAATTGATTAATAATAAATAGTAATAGTATTATGTATATAGTGCTTCAAGGTTTGCAGAAACACTATGCACATTATCTCATTTGTTTGATTCACAACACCTTGTGAATCAGGTCCTATCTAAACATCTCTATGTTTTAGATGGGGAAATAGAGAAACAGAGAATTAAAGTGACTTGTCAATGGTTCTACAAGTACAAGTATCAGAGGCAGAATTCTAATTCAGATCTCTCCTGACTTCTAACCAATGGTTCTTCATCTGTACCATACTTTGTTCTTTCTGGTCCATCATAAGAGGTTGATGTGCTCCATACAGGCAGTCATTGGCACAGTGGATAAAGCTCTGAGCCTCAAGTCAGGCAGACCTGAGTTCAATTATGACTTCACATGCTTATTAGTATGTAACCTTAGGCAAGTTCTTTAACTTCGGTTTGCCTCAGCTTCCTCAACTATAAAATAGGAATAACTATAGTACCTACCTCACAGGGTTGTTATAAGGATCAAATGAGATATGTGTAAAAATGCGCAGCCCAGTGCCTGACACATAGTAGTTTTTATATACCTGCTTATTATTCCCTCCACCCTAAACATGATGCCTCTATAACAACTCTTCCCCAAAACAAAAACAAACCAAAATTAGACAATTCTCTCTGTTAAGAGCAGCTGAGAGAGCTATCTGCCAACCTGATAATAATGGCAAAGAAGTTTGTCTTGCCAGGGCATGTATTCAAGGCATAATAAATAACCTCTCCAAACCTGTCAAAAAGGATGCCTACTTTTGATGATTCAAATGGCAACAGTTGATACTGGCAGAAAGAACCCAGAAAGTACCACGGAGTTGCTGCAATGTAAGAAACTGAAGACAATGGCGGGGAGGGGTTTGGTGTTATCTTGATCACTGCTGCCCACTGAAGATAAGAGAGGGAGAAGAGGGAAGGTGACTTGGTGGGTAAACATCTGGTTAATAATATGATATTGAAAAATAGGATTTAGGTATTTGAACCATAGATTAAAATATAGGCTAAGCAGTAGCTGGGCATAGAGTAGACCTACCAAATGCCATTAAGAATACATTTATTTGGTGTTTTGCAAATCAAACCAAAATTGCTTTAGATTAAAAAGGACAGGGGAAGGAGAAAATTGTGTGTATCTTAGTGGATACCCCAAGTTAGATACCATATAAGGAGATATAACAACTTAGGAAGAATTGATGCTGAGACTTCCAGAAAGTCCCTAAAGAAGAACAGCTAGTCACTTTTTAAGTTATCTTCATGATAATTTCATCCTTCAAAAGTTGGAGGAACCAACAAGGGGAAATTCTATTCTGGATCTGATTCTCACCAAATAGGAGAATAAGTGGTTGCTGAGATGGAAATGATACAAACCTTGAGGGGAAGTGATTCTTTCCCCTTCTTAGAATTTTGATGGAGAAGGAAAAGAAAGCTGGACACAGTCTAATATGCAATCTAGGTTTTAGAGAGCAGACTTAAAAAGGTACAGAGGAAATATAGACAGAATTTCTTGAACTAAAATTCTTCACAGAAAGTCACCTACAAGAGCAGACAGAGACGACATCCTTATCATATTTGCTGATGGCACCAGGGGAGGAGGGGAAAGGTGATACTATAAATGACTACAGTAGAATCAACAAAACTTCAGTTTCTGCCGTGCTTTCCACAATGTTCAGTCTCTGTGGTGCCATTTCCCCCTTCTCATCATGTATATGGTTTTGCTTTTTAGAATTTTGTATCTCTAAGTGCCATTCTTCTCACTCTCAGGAATATAAATGAATCAATATTGCTTGCTAGAGAATTACATAAATACATAAGTACATTTAAATATAACTATATTGATAAATGAGGTCTTTCTTCCTTGTTAGTTCCTTGTTAGTATTGGCAATTTATTCCCTGTCTCTTGCATTTATATGAAAAACTCCAATCTATAAGAACAATTCAAATACAGCCACAGGCTGAACTCACTGGTTATAAAGAAGTTCCTTTAATAAATCTCTTTTGTGTAGTAGGTCTAGTGTGTAGGTTTCCTTTTCCCCTCCCTATGTGGACATAGAGTTGCCACATAATTACTCATTTGGAGGAATTTATAAATGAAGGGATTGAAATGAATGGTAGAAAACAACTTACCTTGAACTCAGCCCTTATTCCAGTTGCTGGTGTTAGTGGCTCTAATTTAATGATAGGCTCAGAATCTAAAATGCTATTGATAGGCTAGATTAGAACACTGATCTAAACCTGCTAAGATGATATTTAATGGGGAATAAACATAATGTCTTATGCTTCAATTTGAGAAACCAACTTTATAAGTACAAGGCAGGGGAAACATGGTTAGATGGCACTTTGTCTAAAAAAGATCTGGGGATTTTAGTTGACTACCAACTCAGAAGTAGAATTAATAAGATTTGGTTATGGATTTAATATAAAAGTTGAAGGAGAGTTAAGGGAAAAGGGAGAGAATAAGCATTTCTATACTGTCTACTATGCCTGGTATCATGTTAAGCACTTTGTCTAAGGATTATTTCATTTGGTTCTCACAACACCCCCATGAAGGAGGTGCTATTATTATTCTTTACAGCTGAGGAAACTAAGGCAAACAGAGGTTAAGTGAGCTGCCAAGGTCATACAGCCAGTAAGTATCTAAGGTCGAATTTGAACTCAGGTCTTCCTCACCCCAGGCCCAGTGTTCTATCGGCTGGGCTGCCTTGTTGCCTCAGATACATCAAAATATAATTGGTGTAGTGGAAAAATCCATTGACCTCAAATCAGAAGATCCAGGTTCCTATTCCAGATTTCCACCTTACTAGTTTTATAACCATGATGGCTGCTTTAATAAATATGAAGGTCAATTAAGTAGAAGAGAGATGAGTTTTAATTTGTTTGGCCCTAGAGGGACCAGAATTAGGAGCAATGGGTGGAAATAGCAAAAAGGCAAATTTAGGTTTAGAGAACTTCCTAATGATTCCCAGGAGGCATGGGCTCCTGCAGGAGGCAGGGAGTTCCTCTTCTTGGGGGATCTGCAAGTGGAGCCTAGACTACTGCTTATTGGGGATGCTATGGGGTTGGAGTGGTGGAGGAAATGCTTTTTCCAAGAGAAGCTGGACTAGATAACCTCTGAGGCCATTTCTGAAATTTTATGTTTCTGGGAATCTTAGAAACCCCACTACACAACGGCATTAGGTAATTTATTTTATTCTGAGGTCTTGAACATAAATACTTACCTTTTAGATGAAATGCTATGTAGAGTAAGGCAGATCTTTTTACACTCTGGAAGGGAAATTTGGGCTTTAAGCAGCCTACTTCATTCATGGCTTTAATTAGAGAAGTTGCTACACCCTATAGAGAGGAAGAAGAGATGACCATATTGTTCAGTAGTTGAAGATAGTTTCTTTATTATCTTTATGGTTAAAGGAGAGAAAAATGCCTGTCCTCTATTACATCAAATAGCATTTGCAGAGTGTAGGAATCATTATTTGGAAGATTAATAAGCCATCGTGATAGAAACATAAAACACGTTTAATTAAGTGTTGGCCTGGTATAGGTGATGGAGAGCTGGCTGTAGAGTCGGAAAGTCTCAATTCAAGTGTCCCCTCTAATATATACTGATCAAAACCCTGGGTAAGTCACTTAACCTCTGAGTGCTCTAGTCAATTCTCTAACACTATAAATTGCAGAGAATGTGCCTGCTTATATTGGTAGAGGAGCCTTCCTCATCCGGGAGTTCCCCATATCAATGAAATCACAGGTCAAGTCATTATCCCTACTTAAGCATTTTTATTTTTAATCTGCATTTTCATTGGTGGAGGGAACTGCCCTTTAAGAATTTCTAAGACTGAAGAAAGGCAGCTTTTTTGCAACTTTTATTTTTATTTTTTTTAAACTCAATTTTATTTTATTTTCAATTCGGAATTCTCTTTATCCTCTTCCTGCTTCCCTCCCTATTGAGAAGTCAAGAAAAACAAGATCCATTACAAAGATGTGTAGTTATGGAAAAAAATTATCCCTATTACTCATGTTCCAAAAAGGAAAGCTAGAGAGAAAGAGAAAAGAAAGAAAAGAAGAAAGAAAGGAAAAGGAAGTAAGAATAAAGAAAAAGTCCTTAGGAATTGTGTTTGGTCAGTGTATCGATCAGTTACTAAGTCTTTGGCTAAGATGAAAAAAAATGACAAATGACAAATGCTGGAGGTAGAAGAGGTACTTTAATGAATTGTGGGTGAAACTATGAACTGGTCCAGCCACTCTAGAAAGCAATTTGGAACCATGCCTCCAAAGCTATTAAACTGTACATTCCCTTTAACCCACAGATAATGGCTACTAGGACTATACCCCTAAAGAGAGCAAAGAAAGAGGGAAAGGCCTCATGGACAAAAATATTTACAGCAGCTCTTTCTGTGGTGGCAAAGACTTGGAAACAGAGCAGGTGCCCATTCATTGGGAATGTCTGAACAAATGATGGTACATGAATGTGACAGAATAATGCTGTGGTTTAAGGGGACAAAGGGGATCATTTCAGAAGAACCTGGGAAGATGGCAAAGTGAAGCAAGCAATAGCAGGAGAACAATTTATATATTAATAGCAGTTCTGTAGAGATAATCAACACAATCGCTAACCAGATTCCTAAGAACTCATAATGAAATGTTATCTACATCCAGATAGAGAGTTAATGGATTCAAGTGCTGGTGGAAACATTTCTCCTTCTTCCTGCCTTCCCTTTTCTTTCTTTCTTTCTTTCCTTCCTTCCTTCCCTCCCTCCCTTCCTTCTTTTCTTCCTCCCTCCCTCCCTCCCTTCCTTCCTTCTTTTCTTCCTTCCTCCTTTCCTTCCTTCCTTTTCATGATCATTGACAAGAGGAAAATGTATTTTGCATGACTATGCCTATTTGTAATGGATTTTATTTTTCTTGTCCTCTCCACAGATGGGTGATGGGAGGAGAGAACTGGGAACTGAAAATAGAAAAAAAAATAGAATTTTATGGTGGGAATTTTTTGTTTGCTTATTCCTCTAACCTACTTCTTCCTTTTGACTTTAGATAAGTGCTGGACTCTGTACCCTGTTGGGGGGACGTCTGACCTGGGCTCCTGTCTTTTTAGGGACTTCTGCTGCTTTCACAGCTCAGGCTGGGAGGCCTGAACACTTTCAGTGCTCCTAAAAGAAGCGTGATCGGGGGTGAGGTATTTTCATCCTCCTCCTGGTCTGAGGGCGTCGCGTTCCTGACCTCATTTTGGGTCAGTCAGCTTGGCTGGGAGTTTTAGTACGTTGTGACTGGACTCAGTCATTGCAGTCCACTGGGAGGCTCTGCAGGCTCAGAATGACTGAACTCCCAGCTCTTTTTGCAAGCTTATATGTGAGGTTCAAGGTTAGACTGAGTCTCTGATCTGGTCCTGGGATAAGAGACACAGCTTTTCTCTCTGGAACTTGTTCCTTCCCCAGTACACAACTGGGGCCTGTGCTTGAAACTGTTCCTCTCTGCCTTAAAAATGTGACCTGGAACTGTGGTCCAGAAAGTGGAAGCCAGAATTGTTAGGTTTTACCCTTCCCTGCACTCAGTGCTCATTCAGGAATACCCTGGCATCTCTTTCTGTCCTGGAGCATCTTGCCTTGGTGCTCTATCTTGGTCCTCTTTCAGTCCTTGAGTACTGGAGTGCTCTGGACTGCTTCTAGCCAGACTCTGTCTCTTGCTGTCTCCTTAAGCTGCCAGTGACTGGAAAAATTACTCACTGTGGCTTTTTTTTTTTTTTTTTTTGGTCTTTCCAAGTCAGTCTGGTCTGGTGCATTTTCTAAATTGTTGTAGAGAAGGGTCAGTGGGGTTCTAGGCTGTACAGATTCTTCTTATTCCACTAAACTTTACCTCCTCTAGGTATCTTTCAGGAGGTAACTTGAATGAAACAAAGGATATGGATAAAGCACCAGCCCTGGAGTCAGGAGGACCTGAGTTCAAATTTGACCTCAGACACTTGATACTTACTAGCTGTGTGACCCTGGAAAAGTCACTTACCTCCAATTGCTTTGCAAAAATAAAATAAAATAAAAGATAAACTTTAGCCTTTATACCAAGCACTTAATGCTTTCCAAGGATTAAGATTTCAGTGACAAAAATAAAAGGTATTAAGGTTCAAATTTTAATTTATTTGTTTTATGGTGGGGATGAATGTAAGCTCAAGGATCAAGAAACTGGAAGGACCTTAGAAACAGTCTAGTCTATAGAGACTTAACTTGGGGTCTGTGAACTGGTTATTTTTAGATGTTTTTACAACTGTACTTTAATATAACTGATTTCCTTTGTAATACTATGTATTTTATTTAATGCATTTAAAAATATTACTCTGAGAAAGAGGTTTCACTAAATAGTCAAAAGGATGTATGATGCAAAAAAAAAAAAAGATAAACCGCTAATCCACTCCAACCCCTCATTTTTTACATAGCAGTAAGCTGAGGTTCAGAGAGATGAAGGGACTTTTCGAAAGTCACACAGGGAGTTAAAGAACTGGGATTCAAACCTAAAGCATCCAATTCCAAATTCAGTGCTCAGTCTACTAACATCATCCAGCAATAGTGGGAGAAGGACCCAAATCGATGAGTTCATTGATCCATTAAATAAACTGAATGACCCACTGAATGAAAAATGATGTTTAAAGAAAAGTAAATGGAACCCTGCAGGTTTCTATTGCCCCGATTCCTATCTACATAAACATAACAAAGCAAGAAATTATAATATACCTGTTCCAGGTATCCTGGTAAAGGAAGGCTGGTAAGTGATATTGGCTCCTTAATTGGAGGAAGTTTGTTTGGAAGTTTCTGATCCCAGTATTTCTCAGGTAACCTGCAAATATAGAGTGTTCAAGGTCAGTAGCATACATAACTTCTCTCTCCCTGTCTCGTCTACATAATCATGTTCTACATACATATATAAACACACAGATAAAAAAGCAAAACGCAGAAGTGGAGAATGCAGCAGCTTACCTCAAAAATTTCTGCAGTTTGTCTTCACTCTCACAAAAGTATATACGCTCACGATATTCTAGAGCATGTTCAATGTTTCCAGGAATTAGGGCTTCATACCTGAGAGGCAGAAAAGAATGACTCTGAGTATAATGTGGACTTGTTTCTATTGTGTCTGACTTCATGACCTTATATGGGGTTTTCTTGGCAAAGATCTTGGAGTGTCTTGTCATGTCCTGCTCCAGCTCAGTTTGCAGATGAGAAACTGAGGCAAATGGGGTTAAGTGACTTGCCTAAGGTCTCACAATAAGTGTTTGAGACCAGATTTAAATTCACCGCAACATTTGACCAGCGGGCAGCTGCTTCATCCATTGTGCCACTTTGTTGCCTAATTCATTGACTATATTGATGTGTAATTCAAAATTTAAATGGGTGTATTATTTTATTTTAAAATTTTAGTTGGAAAATAATATTTTTTAAAGACTAGGTCTCCCTATTTTTCCTAGACTGCATGGGAGCTTTGACCTGGACTTATTTTAAGATATGTGTGTGTCACACACACATATATTTACAGGTGTTCAATGTTCTATCAAATAATCTGAATAAGTATATATAAGAGATACATATTCAGTCACCTGAGTGAATGTACATATAACATATACATAGTTATCTTTCAATAAACAAGGCTTTATTTTCTCTCTACATCTTCCCTCTCTCTCAATGAAAAAAAACCCTTATAAGAAATATACATAGTCAACCCAAACAAATTCCTACACTGGTCACATAAAAACACTATGTCTCATTATGCATTTTCAATCCATCACCTCTTTATCAGATGGTGTGTAGCATTCTTTATTATGAGTCCTTTGGAATCATGGTTGGTCATTGAATTAATCGCAGTCAATCCATTCAGTCATTGTGTAGTCCTTTACACTTGTTTGTCTTTATAATGTTTTGATTGTATAAATTGTTCTATTTCTGTTTACTTCACTCTCTATCAGTTCTTTCAAGTCTTCTCAAATTACTCTGAGTCCATCCTTTTCATCATTTCTTATGAAGCAGTAATGTTTAACTACATTCACATAAAATAAGTGTTCAGCCCTTTCCCAAGGGAAGTACTTGGCCATGACAAAAACAGCTGCTCTAAATATTTTTATCTACATGGGTCTTCTTCCTTTCTTTGATTTCTTTAGGGTATAGCCAGTCTTATTTTATTACCCATGTAACTTTATAGGTTGGAAACAAAACATTTTTCCCCTAAATAGTGAATAAGAATTTTTTTTTTGCTGGGGAACAGATGAAAAAGTCATGATTGTATGAATATGATGAAATACTATTGTGCTATAAGATATGCCAAAAGGGAGATGTATATGAACTGATGCAGAGTGAAGTAAACAGAACCAGGAGAACAATTTATGCAATAACAACACCACTGAAAAGACAAACAACTTTGAAATACTTTATATCTCCAACCAATACTCCAACTCCAGAGGACTCATGATGAAAAATGATCCCCACCTCCTGACAGAAACACGATAGACTCAAAGTGAAGATACACACACATACACACATATATACATACACATATACATATATAAACATATACTATATTTTTGTGGACATGATATACAGGTTTGTGACAGGGGTTTGCTTTCCTTTTTTTCTAAAGGGAGGAGATAGTAAGAAGAAAACGACTTTTGGTGATAGAAAAAAGTTAAATTTAATTAAAAAAACAAAATAATTTTTGATCAATAGTTTAAGGTTGTTTATTATTATACAGAATTCTTTTGTGTTAAGGGAACATATCATTTAGTAGCTAGGACAATTCATAGTTTTACCTCTGTTTCCCATCCTGGTAAGTGACTGGACAATATCCCTGAAGTTCTGCACTTTTAGGGAACTGGTTCTTTACTTCTGCTACTGTTAGACTTTTGGGTAATAGCTCTGGAGATGGGAGAGGATTAGGTGCTAATGGAGTCACATATATTTCTGGGTTTTCCATGAATTTCTGTAGTAAAAGAGGTAAGTGACACGAAAGTATTTATAACAAATACCAAATAAGCTAAACATCTCTTTGAAATTTTTTTGTTACTGCTCTTAGTTTCCAATAGAAATTAATTTTCCCAAAACTACAAGAAATTCACTTAACCTCAATTAATTAATTAATTAATTAATAACCTCAATTAGCCTTCCTTTGAGAAGCATCTACTTTAATTAATCCTAGCTTAATCTTTCTTTGCCTGTTTCCCCTATTAAATGGGGTGGCACCATGGAATAGCAGAAACAACGCTGGACTTGGAGCCTAGAACATGGTTCTGTATTATGGCTCTGCTATGATTAATTTATTTTGCCAGTAATTTAATTTCTCTGAACTATCGTTCCCTCATCTTTAAAACGAGGGGTAGAAGGGGGTACTCTTCCAATTTTCCTACTCTGTGACTGCCGCTTAAACAGGCAAGATCCAGGACTTAGCACAGAGTCTGGCACACAGTAGATTTTAATAAATGCTTATTGTCTGTAATAAGCCCTTGGTAAGCACTTAAATGACTGATGACTGACTAACAAAGATAAAGCCCACTTCATGAGAATATATATATATTCACTTTATATGTAAAAATAATGAGCTCAGGCACACTGGATTACCTTTCAGACTACAATGTATGTCTTTTGGGCTGTCAATTAAAAAAACAATCGTATTTCATGTTTATGTAGCGCGTTACAGTTTGCAAAGTATTTTGTTTGCAGTAATCTTTTAGGTAAGTAACATAAGCATCGTTATTCTCATTTGACACATGAGAAAGCTGATGTTCAGGAGAGCTGTGACTTGTCCAAGCTGGTAATGAAGAAGTAGAGCTCGGGCTTGAGCTCACTTTGAACGTCTAGGTTTTTTATTTTTTTCACTGTACCATTTGGTATCAGATGACTGACTGGGGATGATGAACTAACAGCCCCAAATCCTCACCACTGAGTTCCATTAAATCAGAAATGAAGCAGGCATTTAAAAAAATCCCAGATACCCTAAGACCAAAACCAAAAACAAACCAAGCATATATACAACAGGAAAACACAAGTCAGAATCTTGAGTTTGGTGTATACTTACATCAAGTTCTACTTTAGAAGCCATTTTATAATAATGTCCTCTGAATTCAGCTGAAAATTCTAGGGAGCTGGTAACAGAGCAGTCAACCAATTCACCCTTTTCTGCCAGACTCACAGGGCAATACTGTCCAAATTCTCCCAGTCGAGAAAGCAACTCTTGAGGAGTGATGCATAGCTTGTTAATGCTTGCAGCTTTCCCTGTTGTTAATGAATTAAAGTGTTTTTTTTTACACTGTATAATTTTTTTTCACATGTTAAAAACACTAGCATATTCAGAATTAGACCAGAAGCACTTTATGACATGTTTTGGGGCTTGGTGCTAAAATCTACTCAATAGGTTCTGTTATATTTGTGTTTGGGGGAGCCATATTGAAATAGTTATATTTAAGTACAAGTCTATTTCTTTATGTTGATGATATTGCTAATGTTGAAAAATGCAGAAACATTCCTACTAATTAGCTATTACTCAGTTGCATAATTATTCATTGTGAAAAACATGTCAGCAAAAATTTATCAAAACCCTATCCTTAAACTATCTTATTAATTTCCGACTGCTATTTCATAGATAGGAATGCTTAGGTTCATCCTTTTAGTAATATTTCCAGATTTTCCCTGAAGAATTTTTAGTTACCTGTAAATTTTGAACAAGCTTTAGTTTTTGATATTTTTGGTGTAGTTTTATGACAATGTTACATACTTTGGAGGAAGAATATAATATTTTGTGCCTTTGACATATGGGAGGACACTTCTGAAATGCCCATTTACTTTGAAAAAGTTGAGCACTATTTTCACAACTAAATACAACGACAACAATCTGTGGCAAATATACAACCACAAATAGTTCACACTGCTTGAATAAGGGCCATCAAAGCAATATTCAAGTTTAGTCATTAGTATGGTTTTGTGCTATTGTTTAGGAAGTTACAACTAAGCTTGTAACACAGCTGGAGAATTTGTTATATACATATAGGTTCTCTAAGTGCAAGATTTCTTCTACCTTCATGGAGTCTACATTGAACCTTCTAGTTACTGTCATGCCTAAAGTTTAGAGCTTGGTTTTTACATGAGGTGCAGCTGTATTTCTGTCATGAATGAGGCATCTCCTCTTCCCAAAAGGTGTGTGTGTGTGTGTTTGTGTGTGTGTTTGCATACACATGCAGCCATGTTTACTATGTGCTTTCAGTATATATTAGATGGCTTCTACATTGAGTTGGACCTCTGCTTTTATTGCAAATTGTTTCCCAACCCTTCCCGATTTTCCTTCTCTGTACTCTAGTTATAAAACATAAACCCTTCTTGGTTGGGGTTTCAACTTCTGTCCTAGGCTAAAGGACTTCCTACCCCAGGTCCTCAATCCTTTTAAAGTTCCATTTCCAGAGAAACTCAGGGTACCCCATGTATCAACATTGATTCAGGAGCATAGATTTTAGAAGACCTGGGAGGTCTCTCAGAGGCCATCTAGTCTAATTCCTTTACTTTAAAGGTGATAGAACTAGGGTTCAAGGATGGGAAGTGAACTGCCTAAGATCACACAGGTAGTAAGCATCAGATGCAGGATTTTAACTCAGACTCTCTGACTCCAGAATTGGGGCATTTCTCCTACTTGCTCTCCTCCCTAATCTCCTCCTACTCCTTGCTCCTTCCTTGCTGCCTAAGCCTCCCCAATTCTTAAGGAGACCTAGCTAGATCCAGCCAAAGCTTCAAAATATCTTCCTGTGTCTCTCCTACATTTCTTAGTCAACGTCTTAGAAAAAGCTGTTTACACTTACTGCTGTCTCAGCCCTTAGAACTCTGGTTTCTGACGTCATCACTCAACTTAGACTGCTCTTTCCACAGTTACCAATGATTTGTCAAATGCCAAATCCTTTCTCAATCCTTGTCCTTCTTTCCTTCTCTTCAGCCTTTCCCATTATTGATCCCTTTCTCCTTCTGGATACTCCCTCTTCTCTAGGTTTTTGTGATAATACTCTATACCGGTTTTTCTGATTGTTCCACAGTCACCTTTATTGGTCATCAACCAGTTCACTCCCACTAACCATAGATATTCCCCAAGGGTCTGACCTAAGCCCTCTTCTTTTCTCCTTCTATACTACTGTGATTGGTGATCTCACTAGTTCCCATGAGTTCAATTATCTCTGTGTGGATGATTCCCAGAGTTATATACCCAGTTCTAGTCTTTTCCGCATCACCAACTGCCTGGTGGATATTTCCAAATGCATGTAGAAATAGTCATCTCAAACTCAATCTGTTGAAGGATGCCACCATCCTTCTAATCTTCAAGGTTTACAACCTTAGTATCATCTTTGATTTCTCACTCTCCCTTACCTCACATATTTGCTCAGTTTCCAATTTTTGTTGTCTCTATCTCCATAATTTCTCTTGCATCTGTCCCTTCCCCTCACCACTCACACAGTCATACCCTAGATCAAGTCACCTTCACCCTTCTCTCACCTGGACTATTGCAAATGACCTCATTGCCTTGAATTTTCCCTTATTCAAAACCACCCTCTTTTAAAAGCTAAACAAGGAAATTTACATTTAATCCTAGAAGTGGTAAAGAGCTGATGGAGATTTATTCAGTGGAAAAGAGACAATAAGACAATAAGGAAAGTTACTTGCCGTGTGAAAGATAGACTGGAGAGGGTAAGGGCTGGAGGGAGGCTTGACTATTATAGGGGTCTAGGCAAGATCTGACGAGACAACTAGGCTGGTGACTTACATGAATGGAGAGAAGTGGATGGGTACGCTTAAAGGATGAAATGACAAGATTTAGGGTTGATGATCTGGGTATGTGGGCTAAGTCAAATATTGAGAAATCAATAATACCACTAAGGAAGTTAATCTGGGAGATTAGAAAGATGGTGATATCTTGACAGAAATGGTGAAATTCAGAAGAGACTTGGGTTTGGAAGGAAATATGATGAGTTCTATTTTAGACATGCTGAATATGAGGTAGTTGGAAATGCCCAAATGATAGTGACATCGGATTGGAAATCAGAATGAATAGGGATAAATGTATAGATCTGTGAATCATCAGTCTACTATTATAATTAAAACTAGGGTAGGTGGAGAGATAAAACAAGTAAGAGAATGTTGAGAGAGAAAAGAAGCTGGAGAGGATAGAGCTTTGGGGAATGCCCACAGTCAGAAGATGAGATATGGATGATGATCTGCCAAAGGAAATTAAAAAGAAGTACTCAGATAGGTGGGAGACTCAGAAGAGGCTAGTGTCAATCAGATAAGAAAGAACACCTTGGAAGAGAAAAGTGCTCCACAGTCTAAGGCTGCAGAGAGATCAAAAGGATGAAGAAAAAGAAAAAGTGCATCAGATTTGGCAATCAGAACAATGGTAACTGGAGAGAAAGTACTTTCAGTTGGGTGATGATGTCAGAAGCCAGATTACAAAGGGCTGACAAATGAGTGAGGGGAGAGGAAGTGAAGAGATAAATGGGAAAGCTTTTTCTAGGAATTTGACTGAAAAAGGGAGGAGGAACATAAGGTGACATGAAATGACATTTGATAGGGTCTAGGGAAAATTTTTAAGAATTGGAAAAACAGGCACATCTGTAGGCAGCAGAGGAGTCAGCAGATGGGGGAAATTAAAGGAGTGTGTGAATGTGTGTGTGTGTGTGTGTGTGTGTGTGTGTGTGTGTGTGTGTCAGTCTGTTTGTGTCCGTGCATGTGACAGAGCCAGAGCTGGAGCCAGAGAAGAGAGATATATAGAGAGAAGAAGACAATAGCAGTGAAATCATCAGGGGAAAAAAGGAACTACAAAGGAAAGGGTAAAGAGATGGACTCGGGTAAGAGAAGGGTCATTTCTTCATCAAAGACTAGACTAATAGAAGAGAGGGGAAGCTAGGTGATCCAGTGGATAAAGCACTGGGCTTGGAATTAGGAAAAGCTGATCTTCATGAGTTCAAATCAGACCTCAGACATTTTACTTAGCTGTATGTATTTACTTAGCCTTAGTTTCCTCATAGTAAAATGCATAGTAAAAAGCTGGTGAAGGAAATGGCAAACCACGCCAGTCTTTTTATCAAGAAAATCCCAAAATGGGGGTCACAGAGAGTTGGATCCTTTTATTAAGGGTATTTATTCTGTGAAGTTTGGATTCAGTGTTAGATAATATAAATATTTAAATTCTTGACTCTGAATGCTAATCATCCTGTCAATATACAATCTTGTATTTTAGATTTTACAAAGTGCTAAGTACACAGTTAAGACTTAGTAAGGTTCTTCTTGTATGATTGATTATAGATACATCCTATGAATCCAATATGGCTTAAATATGCTGTCTATTTAAAATACTTGTTAACATTCTTGGAATAAATATGTAAAATATATATGTAAGAAGCAGAAATTTATTTTAACAGCAACATTAGTTTTTTTTACCTGCTCTTATCCTTTCCAAATAGAGCTGGATCCTTTTATTCATCATCTGAACATTCTCAAGTACTTCATTCCACACCCACCATCTGCTGTGAAATCCATCAATTACACACCAGTTCTGATGTTCTTCCTCATAGAATTCCTTAATAACAGCTCTATGCTTGTTTAGACATGAATTCTTGATAGACAAAATCTGCGAGCTGTTATGTAGTGGATAAGGTAAACTAAAGAATGGTAAGGAAGAAAGAGAAAAAAGCGTTGTTACATATATTTTCCTGAAAAGAAGTTTGAAGATGACAATTGTGTAAATGAACTTGATTTTAATGTTAGGATATTAGTCTGTAATTTAAATGCCTTATTCTGCAGCATGTTTTCAAATAATTTAGAAATATATTTTCTATCAGGAGTGTTTGACACCTATTAGAACTTTCTTCTATTTTTATCATAAAATTATATTCCAAAAAGTATACATTTTAACAGTTAGTGATCAAATAAAAGCAATCTATATTTTAGATTTAGTCATTCTACTCCATCTTTCATTTCATTTCATGAACCAATTATTTTGAAGATAAGAAAGAATAATCTATGCTTGTCCTCTATTTCAGAACCTTGTAAATTTAACAGCCAAGTAAATATAATACTTCTTGAGCCTTGTAGCTGCCATGTACCACGTCTTTAAGACTTCCACTTGAATTGTCTTAGGAAGATTGTGAAGATCACACAGCAGGATAAGGTACCAGGCACTGAGGTTCTTTCTGGAACTAAACTTCCAAGCATTCAAACTCTCCTGCAGAGAACACAACTCAGATGGTCTGGTCACATTGTTCAAATGCCAAATGTATGCTTGCTTAAAACGCTATTTTATGGAGACTCACACAGGGCAAATGCTCACATGGTGGTCAGAAAAGGTGATACAAGGTCACTCTTAAGGTTTCTCTTAAGCACTTTGGAATTACATGACCTAGGAGATACTAGCACAGGACCTCCCAGCATGGTGTGTCCTCATCAGAGGAGGTGCTGTACTCTCTGAGCAAAGCAGAGCTGAGGTAGCACAGAAGAAGCAAGGCAGCTCAGAGACAAGCAAATTTAGAGAATCCACCCCAAATGTTCACATGGACTGTGCCTGAACTGTGGTAGAACATTCTGAGCTTGTGTTGGTCTGATCAGCCACAGTGGAACACACTGTAACTTAACTCTAACACAATGATGTCATTTTGAACCTCTTCTGGAAGAAAGGATAACAACCAAGGACACTATGCCATCTTCCACAAAACATAGTTTTCTTAATTTCTGTTGAGTTATTTAAGTCACATTTGACTCTTCATAATCCTATTCAGGATTTTTTTTGGCAAGGATGCGGGCATGATTTACCATTTCCTTCTCCAGCTCACTTTACAAATGAGGAAACTAAGGCAGACAGGGTTAATTGATTTGCCGAGGGTCACTCAGCTATTAAGTGTCTGAATCCATATTTGAACCCAGGACTCAGATGTCATAAAAAATGTGTCTTCAGGTATTGAGGGGGCTAGGGAATATTTGTAACTTATGTTCTTGACACACCTCAATAAACATCCCTTGTAAGAGCTAATAAAGTTACTTGATTAAGTGATACTAGACTGCTAGGCATTGAGAACACCCTAGAACAAGGTCTTGACCCTACATTAGACTACAGCTTCCCAATCCCCTCAGGGGTGCCCTTATAACCCAGAATAGCTGTAACTTGTAACTCACGTATAGCTATATTTGCTCTAGGCACCTGATTCATTGGTTATGAATGTGAGTTGGAAAGAGGATTCTGGACAAACCACCATTTTCATCAAATTCATCAAACTCAGGAGACCTTTATTCCCTGAGATGGGAAGCCAGCCTGAACCATATACCTGCACACATTCAAGTCCTTGTTAAGAATGGATCAGGCAAAGCACACCATGAATGCTCACAAAGACCAAGATCTCACTGGCCAATTCTAGCCACCCCAGCATAGAATATTTCTATTAAGTATGATCATCATCCAAAGCAAATATTTGCTTGGTTTTATTTGATATGTGCAGAAGATGAATATTTTTAAATAGCTAGAATCATATGTTCTGGGAGGCAATTTTGGATGAAATATTTTCATGACATTATGCTGTATTATTTAATAAATAATGCATGGCAGGTGCAAAGAACATGTTTTGAATCCTCTAACAACTCTTACAGGCAACTATTTTTCTTCAGCTTTAATCTTTAATTCTATTGCATTTTAATTTGGGTGAATGCAAGTGGTTGGGATCGTTACTTCTCATTTGAAAGACATTTCTCAGCCTCGGTTTCCTTTATCTATAAATAATAGCACCACCTCCCAGAGTGCTTGTGAGGATTAACTGAGAAAATAATATGTAAAGCATTTTACAAATCTCAAAGTGCAATATAAACACTAGTTATGAGTACGTGTTTATATTACTCCCTTATCATACTCAAAGCTCTACTGTCATTGACTTACCCTTTCATTGAGAGAGGTGACAAATTTCATATTTATTACAATTATGTCACTAGGAGGCAGCTCAGTAACATAGAGAATAGAGTGCCGGGCTTAGAGTCAGGAAAACCTGAGTTCAAATACAGCTTCACAAACTTACTAGTTGTGTGACTCTGGGTATGTCACTTAACCTCGTCTGCCTCAGTTTCCTCATCTGTGAAATGGGGTAAAAATAGCACCTACCTCTCAGGGTTACTGAGAAGATCAAGTGAGATCCTATTTGTAAAGTGCTTTGCAAACTTTAAAGCAGTAAATAAATGCTATTATTATGATATGAATTTGCACAAAATTATTGATTGATATATTTGCAGAGCTGAAAACAAAACTTTATGAATACTATTTTGAGTGTTTCATTAAATTTCATTGAGCAGTCACATGTGATAGTGCATATCTGTAACTCTTGCTCTCGGGCTGGTGGATCTCTTGCGCTCTGGAGTTCTGAACTGCAGGGCATTAGACCCATCAGCTGGTCCGCACTGTTGGGCATTAATACGGCGAACCCCCAGGAGTAGTGCTCATCAGAGTGGAATAGGTTCATGAGTAGCCCCTTCAGTTACAAGTGCAGATAGGGTCTTTAAAAGAAATTGTGGCCGCCTTACCTTTCACTCTCTTGATTTTCTTGTAATGATCTTTTAAAAATCTCCTTTGTAGGGACTTGTAACTCAAAAATTACCACAGGAATGATACTTCTCGATTCCAGGAGGTTCACTTGATGTCTTGTGACAGGGAACCCATCAATTATAACCCTATTAAAGAGGAACTTAGCTACATAAATCTTCCCATATTTTATTCTTATCTATCATTAATATATTTTCTTTTATGTGAGGAAAAGAGATACCAAGTACTAATACAACTTCATTTAAGCAAATAAAATAAATAAGTGGCTTAATTGTGGACATATCCTAAAACACATCAAATGTAAGCAGCATATCCCTCTCCCAGTTATGTAGTTTTTTTTCCTTTTCATTAGATTCTATTGCTCCACCTAAGATACACTGCTGAAGTGCTGCTGTTCATGGATGTCCCTTATGTGTCTCATTATCCCATAGATGTCTGTTAGAAAAGGAATGTGTCTTGGGGCAAATAACAGTAGCTTTTACTATATTTTCTTATGTAGATTCAGTCCAGGACTTATTAACTTTTTTTTTTTCCCTTAAATGTGTCATCTTAGTCCCCTCCCAAGGGGACCTATCCTAAGATGACTTTTTTCTCTTAATTAAAGTGATGATCCCTTGACTCACTTCTTTTTTTCCGCTCATAGTTCAGAAACTATAAAATTCCTTTATTTGATCATATTGAATGTAAGTTAATCAATCAGAATGTAAATTAAAGCATACTACTTTAAATTTTCTGCATTTTTTTGTGTTTTTCCCCTTTGCATCATTTGTCTTCCTTCACAACATGACTAATATAGTAGTATGTTTTGTGTAATTGAAAATGTAAAACCTATATCAAGTTGTTTCCTGTCTCAGGGAGGCAAGGAGTAGGATGAGTCCGGGGAGGTAAGGGAGGGAGAGAGAAAATTTGGAAGTCAAAATTTAAAAAAAAAATGAATGTTAAAATCATATTTACATGTTACCAGGGGAAAGAAAGTATTATTAAAAAAAGAAAAGAAACAAAGTCTTCATAACCCTGTCCTTTATCCTCACCATGATCTCCACAGTCCTTTTTCCCTTCATCTCTAGCTCAATTCTTAACTATCTGCATTCTGGCTTTCAAACTCATCTTTCAAATGAAACTAATTTCTCTAAGACTGTCTATGATCTCTTAATTACCAAATTTAATAGCTCCTTCTCAGTTCTCTTCTTCCTGGACCTCTCCACAGCCTTAATTGCTGCCTTGACTCACTTCTTAAAGAGGTCTCCTATTCAACGAATGGGCTTTACCTCACTCAAAGTGAGAACCTGAAAAGGCCTTAACCTAAAAGAGCCAGGGTGACCCATTGCATCCTGAGCCATCTCTAGCTGTCTTGATGACTATCTGGCCAGTGGACCCAGATGGCTCTGAAGGAGAAAGTGAGGCTGGTGACTTTGTGCAGTCCTCCCTCACTCAACTCAAAGTCAACTGCAAGTCATGTCATCCTCTCCCTGATGTCATGGTCCTCTCCGAAAATGAAGGACAAACACAACAACAAAATGGAGATTCATCTTTCATCAAAATATAGCATAATATAATGCAAAATATAATACAATCCATCCTGTAAAAATTCTCATGATGTATTTTCAACATTTTAAATATTATATTATATAATATTAGGAAGCCTACCCTGCAGTATTGCACACAGTATCCATCAGAGCAATTTCTAAAGCCTGGATAGCCAACTCATCAGGTGCTGTTAATCCTTTATGAAGATGCCAGTTTAACATAAGTGCCAATTCTGTTTCTGGATGGTTGTTCAGTATCATACGCATGGCATCTCCTACTGACAAACGCTGTAAGCCATACTCCTGTGCAAATTTTTTGGCAACTGCAAAGCATAAATAACATTAAACATTTTCTTTTCTTTTTATTTTTTAAATAATTTATTTTTTCTCAATTGCATGCAAAAACAATTAACATTTGTTATTTAAAAATTCTGAGTTCCAAATTCTCTCCTTCCCTCCTTCCCCTCTTCCCTCCCTGAGATGGTAAGCAATTTGATATAGATTATCAGGTATAATTATGTAAGACATTTTTACATACTAATCATGTTATGAAAGAAAACATAGACCAAAGAAATACAGAAAAAAAGAGTGTACTTTGATATGTATTCAGACTCCATCAGTTCTTTCTTTGGAAATGGATAGCATTTTTCATTATGAGTCCCACAGAACTGTCCTGGATCATTGTATTGCTGAGAAGGGCTCAGTCATTCACAGTTGATCATAACACAATATTGCTATTACTGGGTACATTGTTCTTCGGGTTCTACTCATTTCATTTTTCATTTGTTCATGTAAGGGTAATGGCAAGTAAAATAGGACTCTTTTGCTGTTTTTGTTTTAGTATAATCAAGAAGTATAATGCCTCTATTTGAATATGACTAAGGAGAATTTTTCCTATCCATTGCCAGGCCTGGGAAAATTTGTAAGAAGGTCCATACCTTTTGTTAATGAGGCACTGGTTCTCAAGGGATGTGATGCCCTCTGGCTCTAAAAAGCGTATGAAGACTCTGGGGTTGAGGTTTTACTTTAGGGCTTAGTTTTGTAAGAGTGTTTAGCCAGATGAAGACTCTAGGAAGCCGTTAAGGAGCCCTCTGACTTTGAGAATCCAGATGTCATGCTTTTCTCTCTGTAACCATGGTCAGGCAGGTGGGGTCCAACTGTATGTTGAATTTAGGCAAAGGAAGCCATGTTCTCATTAGAGTTTATGATGATGGGGAAGAAAACCTGTTTCTACCAAATGAGTTTTCAGGTTTCCCAACAGCAAAGTATGTAGTTCTTCTCCAAGGAGTTTATATTCTTAGGTTAATCAAAAGCTGTTAGTTCATGATTATTCCCATTAAATTTGTAAAATAAATACATAATCACAGTCTTCAGGCAGTTCTCCTTTGCTTAAGAAAATGAAGAAATAAACAGACTCACCTGTAGTTTTCCCTGATTTTGGAGGCCCAACAATTGCAATTCTAATAGGCACAGCAGGTTTTGGTTTGGGCTGACAGATATATTTGATTGGGTTCTTCATAAATTTATCCCTATTTACTTTGTTGGATAAAAAATAAATATACTGTCGATGGATCACAGGATAGGTTGGATTATTTTCATTCACTATAGGTTTGATAGCATCTCCTTCATATAGCTGGAACATAAAATTATTTCTTCAGTTATTTATAACATGTATCTTTATTCTCATTAATTTGGAATCTGTAACTTAATAATAACAAGTAGTTAACATTGATGTAGTGCTAACTATGGGCTCGGCACTGTGCTAAGTGCTTTACAATATTTTCTCATTTGATCTTCAGAACAACCCGGAGAGGTAGGTGTTTTTATTTTCCTCATTTTACAGATGGGGAAACTAAGGCAAGTCACAGTTAAATGACTTGCCCAGGGTCACACATCTAGTAAGTGTTGGAGGTTAGATGTGAACTGAAGTCTTCCTGACTCCAAGCCTGGAATTTCATGCCACCTTGCTGCCTGAAAAAAAATTGTTATTTTCAAAATGCTTCTTTTCAAAGAGTTTTATAGCAACTTTAGATGGCTTTGCATATGCATGTAGTCAATATGTTTTGTTTTTTAATTATTAATTTTCATGAAATTTAAAATCAACAACTTCAGTTCTCTTCATATTGCTTATGGTTCAGATGGTCTCTTCTGCCACCAAGGTCATTTATATATATTAACAGTCCTTCAATGAAACACTACTCTGTTCCTCATGATGAGAGTCTGTGTCCCGGAAGGCTATGTCAACAACACATGAATTCCATGGAGTACTACCATACTGGAAAGGCTCCAAATTTAGTACTGATGATAGACTGTATCTGTCATCTGATGACTTGAGAGCCTCATGATCAGAGAATGAACACTTTTAGTCATGGTAATCCATGAAATGGACAACAATATAAACTGTTTTTCTCCCACAACAGAAACAGCAAAGTGGTAGAAAGAAGGCAGTTGGTACTATGGACAGCACAACTGTCATTATTCTTGAGGTACAACCTCTATCTAAACACCAGTACTTAACACACTAGTATAAGAGCTGACAGGCACAGTGGATAAAGTACTGCCCTGAAGTCAGGAGAACTTGAGTTCAAATCCAGCCTCAGATACTTACTAGCTATGTGACCCTAGGCAAGTCACTTAACCGTGTTTGCCTCAGTTTCCTCACCTGTAAGATGAGCTGGAGAAGGATATGACAAACCTCTCCAGTATCTTTGTCAAGAAACCCCAAATGGGGTCCTAGAGAGTTGGACAACTGAAATGACAACAACAAAAAGTAGGAGCTGAATCATATTCTTTTGACAGGAAAGTTCAAAGAATGGGAAATAGACATTTTAAAGGGGGATTTCCCTAATCTTGTAGGGGTCACCTCTACCACCAACCTCCTCTATTTCTTCTCCTGAGTCACTCCCTTCTATGTCTTCCACTAAGTCCCTGATAAAAATGTTGATTAGGTTAGGAACAAGCAAAGAGCTCTACGGCTAGTGACTAGAAGCTTATCTTCAGATTTATATCAAATCCATTAATTAAGATTCTTTAGGTATGATTGATAATCAATACTAAGTCCACCTAACCATACTATCATTTAGCACACATTTCTCCATCTTATCTGCAAGGATATTATGAAAGATTTTCTCTAGTGTTGATAAAGTCTCTCACCTCTGCCATAGACATAGCTTTGATTGAAAGGGAAAAGTCTCAGAAGGTTGTATTAGATAAACAGCAACAGCTAAGCCTAAGGTACATGGATTGTCAAGACTAATTTTTTTTGATGTTTTGTGTGTCAGAAGTTCTAGGCTTCTTGATAACATGGGCATGGCTATATAATACATATCATTATGATATAATGGAAAGAATATCCCTGGATTTGGACTCAGAAGGCCTGAATTTCAATCTGCTATCTGCAACCTGAAAATTACATAACCTCGCTGAGCTACATTTCCTCATCTGCAAAATCAAAGGGTGGAATGAGATGATATTCTTTCAATCCCAAATCCTATGACCTTTAATACACATCTGAGGGGCACAATGATCTGTCCTTTTCAGATGGGAAGTTTGCCATTAAAACACAAAAACATGGCAAGCAACCCATGGATGCTGGACCATAAAGGCTGCACTGTCTTCAAGAAATTGAGATTACCTAGATCACTTCAGGCTTGTTGACTCTAACTTAGCAGGAGTAATGGTCTAGTTTAAGGTAAACACCAGTCATGTCTCATTGTGCCTTACCACTGAAGTACATGTTTTTGTAGGGAACCCAAGCTGACTCTTAATGATGCTACCTTCATATTCTAAGTGCTCCTAGAGCATGTTTAATAATCCATTCTAGAATTTGCTGAGCATATATTAATGGCATACTATTTATATTTAGTTTTCCAACTCCATCATTTTTCCCATTTTGAAAATTGAGTAATTTATTCATCTCAGTCATCCAGCACTTTTCCTGTTTCCATGACTTCTCAAAGATCATTGATGATGGTTCTATAATTACCTCTTCAAATAGTACCCTGGATATACTTTGACTCTGTCTGGAGACTTGAAATCACTGAAAGCAGCTAGTTAATCTCCTATTATATCTTTATATCTCCCAAGTACCAGTACAAGGCAGGGAAGTTTTAGGGCAGGGAAGGATATACAGCAAACACCCACCATCAGGAAGGAAGGCATTTATAAACTGCCATCTAAGGGCCAAGCACTGTGCTAAGCTCTGTACACATCTTATCTCATTTGATTCTCATAACAACCCTGAGGGTTAGGTATTATTATTTTACAATTGAAGAAACTGAGGCTTAGAGACACTAGGTGAATTTCCCAGAGTGACACAGCTAGTAAATGTCTGAAGTTGGATTTGAACTCATGTCTTCCCATCTCCATGTCCAGCACCCTATCCAATGCATCGAGATAGGCAGAAAGAAAGACATCAGTGGTGCTGATGAATGAAGTCCAGAGTTGGTCAGGGAAGGATTGATTGACTTAGAAGATTGGCTTTGGGAAGGAAATTATTGACCCCAGTTAGCATGAATAAGACTATCACCGTCATGCTACAATGGAAAGGGCCTTGGTTTGGAGTCAGGAAACTTAGATTTGTATCTCTTCTTTGTCGTCTATTATCTAAGCAACTTTGAGAAATTCACTTCACCACTCTGGGTGCCTCAGCTTCCATAACTATAAAATTCAGCTAGGAATTCTTGTTTGGAAAGAGTCCTGAATATAGAGTCAGAAAGACATGACTTCTAATTTTAGTGACTACTGATTAACTTTGAGCAAGTAAGTTAAGGTCTAGAGGCTTATCTGTAAAAAGAAGGGGTTGGAGTACATGTTCTACGTGGTCCCTTCTTGTTCTAATTACCATGTTCCAAGGTGAGCTAAATTACCCATTTCCTTGGCCTTCAATTCCCTCTCTCTTAACATTTTCTAGCTTTTCCAGTTTAAGTATTATCCAAATAGGAATAAACAGTCAAATAAATACTATCCTCTGCAAAGCAAGGGAAGCTATAAATTGTGTTCCAATGATACTGTCAATGCTTAAAACCTTTTGGAAATCTTCCTTTGGGATTACCTTCAAACTTAGGGATATATTAAATTGACAAGTTATTCATTAAATGCCTACTACTATGTGGCAGGATCTGTTACAGATGCTACGGATGCAAGTGCAAAGAATCAAGCATTAAATTGGGGGAGTCAAGTGTGCATTTATAAATGTATGCAGACTATCTAGACCTGGACCAGCAGTATGAGTTACCACAAAGTATAGTTTTTACTAGTTGGAATGATCTTAAGAAGCAACACTGGAAACTCAGAGGAGAGGAGAAGAGTTGTGTTGGACCCTCAGCTCAGTGGGATGAGATGATTCCAAGTGAAGGTTGTTGCTACCCAGTTAGAATCTTAGCTGGCTTTCTGATACACTTAAGGTGTCACTTCCCTGGGCAGAACTGGAAGTTGGTCTGAATGTGCTGGCTTTGTGGCTACTGGCACCTTTTAAATATGTCCCCCCTCCACTTTCTTTCCTTTTCCTCCCTCCTCATTGCTGTCTGGTAAATGATGTTGCTTACCCATGGAGGTTCCTGTTTTCTTTAAACCTCATTTATTTGAAGTCTAAATTTTTACAATGGGTTTTATCTCTAGATAAAATAAGTTGACTTTTATTATTTTTATTAAAGAAAAACTGACATTTATTATTAGTATTATTTTATTACTTATTTTTGTAATTTATTACTTATATTTGAGTTGTAATTGTATCTGAAGCTGATTTTTGTAGTGTTTGCCTTACAAGTTGACTTACGATGGTTCCCAAAACAATGGCAACATCTTTGGAATAAATATCTCCCTTCCCCAGGTAATCATTTTGAAGAATAACATTCACGTGGTTTCCTAAATTATATATTTTAAAATTAAAGTTCATTATTATCTAGTCAGATCTCATCTTACTCTCAGCATATGATCGTTATGGATGCTGATAAAGATGGGAAGGGCAACTCAAAATTTTTGTTGCTTGTGAGACTTTCCAAATTGGGTTAATACACTTGGTTTTCTGCATTACATCTGTTCTAAGTGGGGAAGGCATCGGCTTATTTGGTTTAAATCTGTCTAACTCTCCATATCAGTGAGACATCAGATGAGCCTGCCAAAGCCATGTTGGGTTAATCAAAAGGGTGAGCATTCTAGACGGTAGTAAAGAAGCTGTCTTGGGCAAGGCTGAGAGCAAAGCGAATTGTGCCTGTAGATGGGAGTGTCTGGATCTCCAGGGACTTTCCACTCTCCCAAGTCTTGTTCTCAGTTTGGATTCTCTTTTTATAACCTGCTTCTTTTCTGGCCCATCTTCTCTCAGATTTGTGATCTTCTCTAGCACATGACAGCTTTCAGTTCTGCCTACACCTAGAGCTTTGTCCTGTAGATGGCAATTAACTTGGGTCAGGGCAGCAACAATTTTGCATTACCCTGCCAAGTTTGTTGGTTTTGCTTCCCTGGACAATTTTGAGAGGGCTTGAGAATATGTTTTAAAATAAGTGAAACAATAACTTTCCTAGAAATGCTGAAGAATTTTATGATCATTGGAATTATTCAATTTACTGTCTCCCCAGGATACAATGTTGACTTTTAAAAACAAGTCAAATTTATGATTTCCCTGGTATGGGAAGTTCCCAGTGAGGGCACACCCTTTAAAAATGCAGTTGGTTCCTGCTCTGCAACTTTTTTCTTAGAAAGCCCCTGGCCCCCAGGCAGTATGTGTGAGAAGCAGAACCTGAGCTCATCTTTCTGACTCTAAAACCAGCTCTCTCTAGATGTAGATTTAGATCCCCAAGTGAATATCATTCTTCAAAATGGTCACAATGAGAAAGGAGATATTTATTCTGAAGATGTTGCAATCGTTCAAAACATGTCTGTATTTAACTGTCTTAAACCAATTTATAAGCCAAACATACAAAATTCAGCTTCAAATAAAATTACGACTCATTGCCACTAAGTAACACTACATCTCATCATTTATGATCATATTTATTTCTGATGTACTAAGCAAGCCAATACTTATGACTCCCAAATGTATTTGGTGAAATTACCTTTACAGGGTCCCACTGACCGAAGGAGCTTGGATATTTGTAGGTGAGACTAAGCATTTTCTTAGCAAGTGGTAGTGATATTGAATAACATTTCTCAAAGATACTTTCACGATTTTCCACCAGAGGCTTCAGTCTCTTATGCAACAGATAACGTACAATATGAAGCTTCCGTCCTCCCAGAATGTTAATAAATGGAATCAATAGTTTTTCAAAATCCTCCTAAAAAGAAAACATGAAAAAAACAGACCTCAGTATTTTAAAGTGAGGGACTATCTTATTACTATCTTCCAAAGAGCTCTATTTTTGTATATTTCTTAAGCAATAATGTTATTTAAAAAAATGAAACATTATACAATTGTGCACCATGGTCATTTACTTTGAGGTATGTTGTGTAGAGAAATAAAAAAGTATTACCTACTTAAGAAGGTCAAATATAATTTCCCTTTCTTAACAAAAATTTTTTCCATTGTATAGCAACTACAGCCAACCTCACAGTTAATAGAGAGAGTACTGCTTGTGATGCTCCAAGAAGGGAAAAGATAACCCTTCGTGAGAATGATCACGTTTTTAATGAGGTACAGGGTTTTGGAGAAGACAGTGAACGAGTCTTTGACATTATTCCCTTCCTTCTCTTTATCTGTGACAGTAGATATAATGGAAAAAGCAACTTGCAATCCTGAAAATATGACATAAATGTCAGCTACTGTTATCATTCTAACATCTGTGCTTCTAAATTATCTTCTCAACCTACTATTTTTCACTGGGGGATGTGGTAGGGGGCACAGTCAAGGGGAGAATTGAGTTGGTAATATAAGCATTCACTTTAAAACACTTCTTCAAGAACACATATATTCTTCCATATATCACAGGAAATCTGTTACCTGTGTGATAGGAAAATTCCCTTTAATTAGCCTTCTTTACAAATGCACTTAATAATTTCAGCACTTTTTAGTGAGGTAGCCAACATTCTCAGCTGATTTTAATAAATATTTATCCTTTAGAGATGATACTGACATCTACATAATACTTTTAAAATTTTCTCAGTGATCTACAGATGGAAAGGGCTTCAGAGACCATGAAGTCCAATAACCTCCATTTATAGATGAAGAATCTGAGGTTCAAACAGGTTAAATTTCAAAGGTTGGATTTGAAAGTAGCAGAGAGACCATTTTCTTTCCTCCAAATAGAAGTAGAATGGTGTTTTCATTTATATAGGATTTGGAGGAAATAAGCGTGCATATGAATTGAACCATATCCCTTAAAGTTAGGGGTTCTTAATTTTTTTTTTCTGATCATAGACCTCTTTGGCAGACCGAAACCTATGAATATCTTCTCAGAAAAATGTTTTTAAGTGAATAAAATGAATTATAGTCAGCCAATAAACATTTTTTAAGTGCTTATATCAGGTACTATGCTAAGCACTCCATTTTCAAATGTTTTATTGATGCTCTTTTCTTTCTTTTTTTCATGTTTATAATTAATACTTGTCAATAATTGCTCAGATCATAGTAAAAAAGATAATTGATAAAGGGAAAAAAGAAGAATCAGAGCTATTCAAAAGTTGAATGGATTGTCTTTTCAGTGTAACTTTCTTTTCACTGGAGGTATTAAAACAAAGCCTGGGTTGATATTTGTTAGACATATTATAGAATATAGAGACTTGTTCATGTTTGAATTGGACTGGGTGTCTATGAGCACCCTTCCAATTCTGAGATTTTATGATTGTGTCATTTAGCCTTCATCCAAGTAAATTCTGAGCCTAGCCCATTATCTATTTCTGGTACCTGTCCATGAAATGTGTATGAAAAAAACAAATGGGCTACCCATACATACTCATAAACATACACATATATGCACACATATACATATACACACATATATACACATACTCATATATATATCCAATATATATACATATACACATATATACCCATACATACCCATATATATATACACACACACACCCATGTATATATCTACATGTGCATACATACACACTCATGTATACATATATATCCATATACATACCCATATATACAACCATACATACATATATGCATAAATGTATTCATGTATTTCATACTTTGGGTAACATGCACTTTTTGTCCACTTCATTTTTTCTGTTTGATTGTGAGGGTAATATCTTTGGAGTGAATATGAATTTCATTAAAGAGGTCTTGGGGTACTCTAAGATTGATGCAATCAATATAGTGTTATTCACAAACAGGAACATCTGGAAGACCTCCATCTCTAGAGAATTTGTCTTCTGTTTGGAATCTATGAGTTTGGCAAACATCTTTAGTATGCATACTTCTTTCTTCAAATCAGTTCAGCAATATTTGCAAAATGCCTACCATGTGCAAGTGACTAGGAAGCAAAGACAGGATATGGCACCAGACTAAGCTTTGAAGAGAATGAGGGATATCACTAGGTAGGTATAGAAATACCAAATTTAGAAAACTAGTATACCAGTTTGTCTGGAACACAGAACCATGATTGATTTCAAAGTAAAATATGCCTAGGAGGATAGTGGGAGCAAGATTTTGGAGGGCTTTTCCCTTTTTTCCACTTATAAGGCATGAATCACTCTAGTTTAGGCCCTTTTCATCACTCAGACTACTGCAATAGACTCCTAACTAGTTGGTCTGTTTCAGCATTTCTATCGTCTAATCCATTTCTCCACAGTTGCCAAAATAATTATCTGAACGCACAGGACTGATCACCTCACTCCTCTTCTAAAGAACCTTCAGCAGGGTCCCTGTTATTACATCTAGCACAAAATACAAATTTCTCTGCTTGCCATTTAAAGCCCTTTACAAACTGGTTCTGGCAAAGCTTTCCAGACTTGTGTTGCGTTACTTCCTTTTTGTATCGATCTCCTGAAGACCCAGCCTGCCTGCCTGAGTTTGGAGAGATGCCTCCCCAGAGGTTTGACCCAACAGGTCATTACTCTTTTCATCCACCACTTACAGAGATCCTAAACTATACGTCAGTTGCAATTTGCTTCAGGGAGAGTGCATCCACTCTGGGGAAATCGTGAATCCTTTGAAGCATTTGAAGTATTGCAATCAGTAAACAATGACAGCTTAAAACATAAATCTTTGAAGGATGAAAATGCAGCTGACTTAAAATGATTTACCATTTTGATTCATTCTTAAACACTACTGTATTGCAAAACATCAAGGTAAACCATGAAGGAAAAGAAAGAAAAAAGAAGAAGAAAAGGCAAAAGAAAAACCTGTATCATTTGCAGGTTATTTATATCTGTTTCAAACTTCTCTCCCATTTCAGTTTTTAGTCTCTCAACAGCCTCATCTTCCTGTTCTTCCTCTTCCTCACTCGTCTCTTCCTCTTCTTTGGGGAACTCTTCTTCCAAGACAGCATCAATATTATCTTCTTCTTCCTCCTCATCCTCTTCTTCACTTAGATCATCTTCATCCTTGCTTGACTGAAGAGGGGAATTTAAACTTGGTTTAGTATATTGTTTTGTCATTGATCATTTTAAGTCATTTCTGTGATAAACGCTCAATTTTTGTTGGGACATGCATGTCACAAAATGATTTGTGATGGTCAGACCCTGCTTAATCTGACTCATAGAAGTTCAACAACTCTGACTACAAAAAAATATCCAGAAGTAAAGAGCTAAACAAGTGAAATCTATTTATTCCCAATGCTGAAAGAATGCCAAGTGGCTTTAGGGGTTTTTAGTAACAGTATTTAATCCAATTCTACTCGTGGTGTTAAGCACTTACTTTATACTTAGCCCTGGGCTGGGGATAGGGTACAAAACAAATAGGAGAGGTAGCTATCCCTTCAAGTAGGATATCATTTATTTGTTGCTTTTCCATCCTTTCAGTTACATCTGACTCCTCGAGACCCTATTTGGGGTTTTCTTGGCAAAGGTACTGGAGTAGTTTGCCATGTCTTTGTCCAGTTCATTTTACAGAGGAAACTGAGGTAAACAGGGCTAAGTGACTTGCCCAGGGTCACACAGCTAGTCAGTGTCTAGGGTCGAATTTGAACTCAGGCCTTCCTGACTCCAGGCCTGATGCACTGTGCCACCTACCTGCCCATATTGTTTATTAAGGGAGATAATTTTCAAGCACAAGAAACAACTAGAGAACAGAACAAGAAAAGAGGTAAATGTTTGCTGACTAAGTGAATGAATACAATTATGTTTGAATGGAGTGATATAAATACTATAGACTTCAGAAAAGAGTGTTCCTTGTGGTTTAGAAAAGTCAGAAAAGGTTTCCTGGAGATCTTCTTTGAGGGGTCCGGAAGGCAATTGCCGGGAAACTAGGTGGCATGGTTGACAGAGTGGCTGTGCTGGGAAATAGAAAGACTCATCTTCCTGAGTTCAAATCTGGCCTCAGATACTTAGTAACTCTGTGACCCTGGGGAAGTCACTTAACCCTGTTGGCATCAATTTCTTCATCTGTATAATAAGTCAGAGAAGGAAATGGCAAACCACTGCAATATCTTTGCCAAGAAAACCTCCAAAAAAGGGGTTATAAAAAGTCAGATAAGACTGAAAGGACTCAACAACAAAATATGTTGATTATGTTTATTTTGAGGTTTGAATACTTGAGTAAAGTACATATCACTTTGGGGACTCATTCTTTCTTTGCTTATATGTGGGAAAATTTGAGCATTAAAACATCAGGTTTACAAGACATGCATTCATTCTATGGGATACAGTCAGTCAACAAACATTGTGAGGTATTGTGCTAAGCTCCAGAGATGAGACTAAACAACAGAGTCTTATCAAGTTTTCAGGTATCATTGGGTTCCAATGGTTTAGTATACTGATTTAGTAATGCCATTTACCATTTTAAGTCTTTTATGTTTTTTGGAGGGAAATTTTACAAGCACTTAATTTTTGAGGTGACATGCATTTAGCTAATGTGACATGTTTGATGTGACAAGCATTTGGATAAGTAGAGAAAAATCAACTTTGTACAGACTTTCTGTCTTCTGTGACTTCAACTTGAAATATCAGTTGAAAGCAAAACTAAAATCCAACAGAAAAATACTTAAAAATTGGCTTCTGGTAGCATTGCAGGTTATATACTCCATTTAAAGTTTCTAGTTATTTTCTTACCTCTGGTTTTTTTCTTTTTTCTCTCTCTGCTATAAGTTCAGCCCTTCTTTTAGCAATCTGATCCTCCTGTAAAAGAAAGAATAGTTTTAACTTTCCAAGGAACAAAGGAATTCTGTAAAAGAAGGAACAGCTTTAATTTTATAAAGAAAAAAGATTGATTAAAAATTACTTTCTGTGTATGAATACAGTTCAATATTTTTAAAACTGAGAATTGCAACCCACTAGAAATCTTGGAAGAGTTACAAATATATTGGCGACATTTCAAAGCAGTGGGGTAGCTCTGTTTCCGTCCTCTTCCTCTCCTGGTGACTGAAACTTTGGCTCTGCTTTGTCTCCCCAGAAATATGGCCCACCTGTTCTTATTCTTCTCCTTCACAGACAAGCCACTTTGGACCTTTGGGTTTTTTTTTTTTTGAGAGAGAATGGTGATACAGAAGAAGGAGGAATGGGGGAGTCCTTAAAGAGTATTGGATGGAAAGTTTTGAAGAAGTGTTGTAAGTGCTAGCTACAACAGGCAAGCACTCTGAAAGTCTAAAAATGTACCAGTTGTATGTGAAAAAGTAGATAGGTTTTGTACAGGTATCCCATGGCCAGCCATGGTATGATAAAATGGTGTATCTCATTGGATGCTTATCGAAGCATCCTTCATTTTTCGTGATAACATGGACAAAATGAAAGGCAATTGGTCATTTGTTATATCCTGAAACTTGACATGAATACCCATCAGCCTCTTTGGGATTATAGACTCCATTGTCTCACCTCCTTGGACCTTGGAGTAATTCTCACCTAGGACATCAGACCAGTATTAGAGGATGGACTCAGATCTACTCAAGTCTAGATTGAGTCCAAGGAAGCGAATGGTTTCTGAACCTCCTTGGGGTTCTGACCAACTCAAATTAATCAAGTATGTTCAGTCAGTTTGAGAGACACTGGGACCCTTTGTGGAGTTTCTAAATGTGCATGCATCTTTTAAAACTTAGTGTTTAATATAGGTTTATTTGTTGAGGATCCTCTTGTATTTTCATAACTGAATAAGTGCTACTGCATATACAAATATGCACATACCAAATATACCTATAAAAATTTATGCATAAGACTGTACATTTATTTTATTCAGCTGAGTCTATTTTCCAATTTTTCTCTTTTCATTTGACAAAATCTATCAGTCAATCAATGAATTAGAAGTTACAAAAAGGAAATTTAGGCTTGACACAAGGAGACATTTTCTAATAATCAGAGTTATCTCAAAGTCGAATGGATTTTTTTGGTATGTGGTGGGTTCCCTCTGCATTGGAGGCCTTCAAGCAAAGGCTAAATGACCATTTGTTGGAGATGTAGAGGAGACTCTTGTTGAAATATGGGCTGGTCATTGAAGTCTCTTCTAACCCCGAAATGCTATGATTTTGTGAAATACACAATACGACTCTACAATGAGATACTAAAAATATATATATATATATATATGTATATATGAGAACTCCCACATTCAAATGGGTGTTTTCCTTCAAAATTAAGCAGCTTGGGAAATTGTGGACTTGTTCCAGTAACACTTAGAGCACCCTTGGAATGTTTGTTGCTTAGAACACTTTTGGATTCCTCTCTGAGAATTGCCCATGGGGTCATTTTGTGAGTCACAAAAGAAAATCAGTCACATTCCTTTATAGTTAAATCTAGTTTGTGGTGACCTAAATCACAAATCAAATTATTCTCCTTGAACATCATCTAATTCATTAGACTTATCTTTGAATGACTATTTGTTGTTTCTGAAAATCCACTCTCAAATGGTGATTTGCCATGGTACATAATTCATTTAGGTATAAAAGTTCTTGCATGTTTAAAAAATTTTTTTTTTACTGATGCCTTTTATTTTTATATCACAGTAATTTTCAGATGCCTTGTCCTTGCTCAGAGAATTAATTGATCCTTGCCTTATTAAAAAAAAGCTAAGCAAAAGCAGGCAATACTGTGACTATGTCTGACAGCATATGTATTATTCCATTCCCATATTTCCCTACCCAGACATTTCATTTGTGCTTGAGGACCAAGACTGGTCATCACACAAACTCAAAAGTTTTAGATCCTTCTGTTATTCTTGTCATTTATGATATTATCTTTAATATATACATGTGTTTGTACACATCTATATGTATATTCATGTACACAAACATGCATACACTGTTTTTCTGGCTCTACTTCACTCTGTATCAAAACCCCCAAATCTTTCCATAGTTCCATGAATTCTTCATATTCATAAATTCTTACTACATAATAACGTTTAATTATATTCATATACCATAGTTTATTCAGTCATTCTGCCATCCGTGGGCTCCTACTTTATTTCAAGTTCTTTGCTAAGTTCTGATATGATTATTAAAAAATAATTCTTATTAAGTCATAATCAAACCTTAAAGTTCAAGGCACTGTGGAGTAAGAGTTATATGATCTGTTTGCTGTATTTAAAGTTCTTACAGTATAATTACAGAGAAGATATAAATATATGAAACACTAACATTATAAGATTTAAGTAACAAGACAAGTAACAGGAGAGCTCCTCAACACATGGTTAATAATCAAATGAATAGTATAGGCAGGAAGTTCAGGGGCATGGTGGGATCAGTTTGGGCACAGGGGTGGTGACTCTATGGCCCTGAGGCCACGTGTGGCCTTCTAGGTCCTTGGGTGTGGCCTTTTGATTGAGTCCAAGTCTTACAGAACAAATCTTTTTATTAAGGGGATTTGTTTTGTGAAGTTTGAATTAGGTCAAAGGACTGCACTTGAGGACCTAGAAGAACAGCTAGGGTATTTAAGGAGGTGGAAAGTGAGTTGGTTTTGATACTTACATAGGATTTGTGTAGGAAGAAAGGAATGCAAACAGTAGTGAGGAATGGTATGAATAAATGCATAATGGTGAGAAAGTCCTTATGCAAGAGAAGAACAGTTTTGAGTAGAGAATTCATTTGAGGGAGAAATGGGAGATAAAGCATGTAGGGCCCAGATGGTACATGCAGGGCCTTGAAAATCAAACTGAGACACTTGCCTTAAAGTCAGTAATGCACCATTGAAGACTTCTGAACAGGAGAGGAAAATGATCAAAAGCGCTGGTTTACAAAGAACAACGTGGACCAGAGTAGGGAAGGACCCGAAAATAAGAGAGTGATTAGTAAGTAACCTATTACAGTCATTGGAGAATAAGGCAATTAGAACCTGAATTAGTGTGTAGACAATGAGAACGGAAGAGAGAGGATTTGAAAAGTACCACGAACCAGCTTCTGGAAGCTTTGGCTTCCCTGTCCTTTCCCCCCATTCCAGATTCACTACCATCTCTACAAGTGTGAAGCAAAAGAATGGGTCTGGAGTTGGTATTCAGTATTCACCTTGAACTAGATGTCCTATAGACAACTTAAACTCAAAATGCCCCAAACTAAGCTCATCATCGTCTTTCCTTCCTCCTGCCCCTATAACTCATACCTCCCCTCTTCCTTACTTCCATATTACTCTCTAAGGGGTTACCACTTTCCCGCTCACTTAGGCTCACAACCGAGGGGTCATCCTGGACTCCTTCCTCTCTCACAATCTGTCCTCAAGTTATGGTGACTCTACGTTGGCAAACTTTCTCACTTACATGACACTGCCACCACTTGAGGATAAACCCTCATCTCTCTCCTCATCTTCAAAATTCTTCTTATTCATCTTCCTGTCTCAAGTCTCTTTCCACTCCAGTTGCTCCTCCACTCAGATATCAAAGTGATTTTCCTAAGGCACAGGTTTGACCACATCCCTCTTCCATTCAATAAACTCAAGTGATTCCCTTTAAACGCCAGGGGCAAATATAAAATCCTCAATTTGGCCTTTAAAGCAGTTCAAAACCTGGTCTTTTCCTGTCTTTCTAGTCTTTTTATATCTTACTCCCCTTACAGGTGGTACAGTGGATAGAGTGCTGGAAGACTTGTCTCTGTGAGTTCAAATCCAACCTCAGACACTTACTAGTTGTGTGACCCTAGGAAAGTGACTTCACCTTGTTACCTCATGTGTAAAATCAGCTGGAGAAGGAAATGGCACATCACTCTAGTATCCTTGCCAAGAAAACCCCAAAATACAAAACTACTCATGAAGGGTCAGACACAACTGAAATGACTTCAAACGAAGGAAATATAACAACCCCCTCTAACTATTCTTCAATCCAGTGACACTGGTCTCCTTGCTGTTTCTCAAATAAAAGAATCCATCACCTTACTATGCAATATGCTAAGAGGTTACATTAAAAAAAGTATGATAAAAACAATTCAATCAATTAGAAAAACATTCATGAAGCACTTAATTGTGGGTCAGGCAGTGTGCTAAATGATAAGGACACAAAGAAGGTTAAAAAAAATTCACTGCCCTTACTATTTTCAATTTATTCCCTTGAAAATTTTACTGAATTTTTCTCTAAAGATATACATACCCTAATTTTCATCCTCATTTCTTTAATCATTTTAGTTCTTGCAGCCTTTTTTTCCTGTTTATTTTTCCACTTCGCAAGAGCTTCAGCAAGTTGACGATCTATAATTTCTTGCTCTTCAACTATGAGACCAATAACAATATCTGGGCAAAATCCGCGCTCACCTAGAAATTGTACTTCATCTACATTTCGTGGGAATCCATCTAGGATAAAGCCTGTGGAGCTAGATGAGAAAATCCATAATTTTCTTTATTAATTTTAAAATATTTTCAACTTTTTAAATGAAAGTACTTTTATAAGTAAAAAATATAAACAACTAAGATAATTTTATATAAACATATACACAAAAATATTTTTTAAAACTTTTCAAGATTCTTTTATTTAATCCTTTAAAACATATTTCTCCTTTTGTTTCATCTAGTTTTATTTTTACAGTTTATTATTTTTATTACATTTCTTTTAAAGGGTGAAATTGTGGAAGCCCAAATTGTAGACTGATCTAAGATATTAGAATAAGAATATTGAAGAGAGCTAGGATCTTCATAAAAACAACCAATACAAATACTAAAGAGGAGAAAAATGGCTAAAAAAAAGCCTGACAAGAAGATACAAATCAATTAAAATAAAGAAATAAGCAATGTAAAGTAATTAGTACAAGGAAAAGTTATAAAGCAATCAAATCAGCTAAATTGCTGACTGCTTTGGAAAAGGATAAAGAAACCATGTAAGAAATGGAGAGATGTCTACAGGTGGATAAACAATCCATCAAAATAAATTTAGCAAGAATTAACAATGTTGATGAGGCAGCTAGGTGGGCACAGTGGATAGATTACTGGAGTCAGAAAGACCCAGTTCAAATCTGATCAAGGCCTTTGATACTGTCAATTGCGAGGGTTTCTGGAGAATCAGAGCAAAATTTGGTTGCTTAGAGAAGTTCCTAAGTATTGGATAATGAATGATGCTCTTGAGCTTTCCCAGCAATCAGTGGAGTGAAGCAAGGTTGCCTGTTTCCCATTTTTAAAATGAGCATTGTCGCTTGATTTTTCAGTTGTGCCTGACTCTTCATGACCTCATTTACAGTTTTCTTTGCAAAGATACTAGAGTGGTTTGCCATTTTATAGATGAGGAAACTGAGGCCAACAGGGTTACATGACTTGCCCAGGGTCACATAGCTAGTTAAGTGTCTATGGCTGGATTTGAATTCATGAAGATGTCTTCCTGACTGCAGGCCCGACACTGGAAGCACCTACCTGTCCCAGTAATAAAATGAAAACATGCAAAAAAGATACTACTAAAAGTCAAAATTACCGTATTGGTTCTTTAAGCCACCATTCAGAAAGGTAGATATCCAGAATTTCTGGTGGTAATGCTTCATTGTCTACGAGGTTTGCCTTAATAGCTTCTTCCTCATCAGTGAACACCATCTCTTTACCCTGAAACCCAACTCAGACAAACAGGAGAAAAATATCAACAAACACACATTCATGAAGAGTATACAAGTGATTAACAAGGTTCCTATTTCTCTAAAACTACTGTCAGACTGGGGCTTATGAAAATGTTGAAAATTTTGGCTTAGTTTGTGCCAATATTCAATAAGATCTACAACATACTACAACTAACAGTTACAAAACTGCACCTATATGCTGTGCACAAATGGCTGGTATAATTCATCTCATGATCCAATCACTTTATACATCTATGTGCCCACTAAAATTTTATCTGTGAGATTTAACTACTTTCTAAGTTAGTCAGTTTGAGGTCTATGTAAATTTGTCTTTCCCACTGAAATTGTAAATTTTATAGATAGTATTTGCCAGGGACCAATAGAAAACAGGCAATTTAAAATAATATTGCTTATAGTTTTGAAAAAATGATTTTGTAATGGCAATTGACTACATGCAGAAATAGGTTATGTGGGGCTTAATAGAATATCATTACTCAGAGATCTTTTAGTCTATGAACACAAAGGCTAAAATAATATTGCCTCCCTCCCACTCCCTGACAAAAGCAAGGAAATGATATCATACTGGTTGGATAAATTATGCTACCTTTTACTGTATTTATTTATTTATTTCACATCAGTATTTCACATCCAGTGTTTGGAACAGTGTGTCTATCTCAGATAATGGTGGGGGGGACACAATGGACTGGTGGTGAACATTTTTCTGTATTTTTGGTTGTATGGAAAATTATTACAAAATACTCAATGCACTTTTTTTACTCTACGTAAATCAAGGAAACACAGTTATTTGAAAATCATAGATTTGTGGGTTATCTCTAAACTTTAGGCATTATAATACCGGTTTGTTTTTTTCACTCTCAAGGGTAATATTAGCCTGAGCTGCAATTTCTTCTAGTTCTTGTCTTTCAGCTGCTTCTTCCTCAATTTCATCATCATATTCAGGTCCAACTCTCCTCTCAGTCTTGAGCATGATTTTTTCCTGCAGAAATTCTTCAAATTGAATGTGAAATATGCCAAATTTTTCAGCTAACCATCGACCACAGACAGTCTTGCCAGCTCCATGAGGACCTAAAAGGCATACTCTCAGTGGAGGAGCCTGGCAAGGGATGAAAAGGAAAGGGTTGGGGAGAAAAGAACATAAAAATAATTTTGAAATATAATATGCTTCTATTAACATTTCTTCCCAAATTGTTCTCTCGTTTTATATGTATTGGGTGCTCATAATAATGCCCTGAGTTTCTGTGTTTTAAGAGGGACATAAGTTAAGGACATAGGAGGGGTAATATAGAAACACTGTAAAGATCATTAAAATGTTAAAAATTAAAATACATGAGAAAAGATGACTGACATTGAGCTCAGTTTGACTGAAGAACCCAGTGGACCTTTTACTATTTATTCTCCAAATAATATGCGCTTTCCTATTTCTGCATCTTTTCTCATACTTTCCCCTTCTCAAAGAATGCCCTTTTACTTGAGTTCCACCTGTCTAATCCTTATCCAGTCTTCAAAGCCAAATATCACATGCCACCTCTGGTATTTCTTTTCCCTCTGAACTTTCATAGCATTTGCATGTCTCTAATGTTACATGACACATTGTGTCTGGTCTTAAAATAAGCTATGTATTGCCTCACTTCTCCTACTGGATTGTATTATTCTTAAAGACAGGAAATTTTTTATTCACATTTGTAAGCCCCACCGTATCTAATCAAAGGCTTTGCAGATAAAAGGCACTCAATAAATTTTTGTGGAAGGGATGAAGGAAAAAAGGAAGAAACAGAGGGAGAAAAGGGCTAGGAAAAATGAGTAGCAATTCAGTCATGATTCTCAAGTGCATGAAGAAACACAGAAAATGGTGACCAGCTCTTTGCAATCTCCACTAAAAAAAAAATCAGAACAAAATGAAATAGGATGAAACTATTGTGTGATCAGTTATTAGCTTTAAGGAAAACCTTGAATTCCTTCAAAATGGGACATAGCAAGAATTCTTCTAGGATTGGGCTTTTCATCGCCAAACATTATTTGGATTAACTACAGGATCACATTTTAAATGCTTCAGAAATAAGGCATACTTGCGAGGAAAATATATTTCTGAGGAGATTTTAAGTTGCTGGGATTGAGAATGCCAAGGTAGAGTTGCCTGGAATGAATTCAACATTCAAGCCTTCTCTTAATCAAGTGGCATTGTAATCCTTTAGCAAAAAATGGGGCATCGGTCCTTATGGGAACCTGCAAGAGACTGAGGATGGTGCTGGAGTTTATACAGAAGAGGGGAATGGGAAAGGAATGCCAGGGAACTATTAGGTAATCTAAGGGTCCAGGTGTTTTTGAGAGCTATGGATGGGTAAGTGTAGGGAGCACACAGACTTTGAGGGAGTTGTCAGAGGTATCGACGTTGGGGATCTTGTGGGAGGAAGAGTCCTTGGACCAGCCAGGGACAAAAATCCTTGGGCCAGGCACCCCTGTCTCTGTCCTGATAAGAGAATGTGTACTGCAACAAGAGAAAATATTCTCACAGTACAGGTGCTTATTAAGAAATTGGAAGGCTTCCAGAGACAGGATCTTAGGGCTGGGGTCTAAGCATCTCATAATTTCCAGAAATTTAAAACACTTGAAATACAGCCTTGAACCCAGTGGAGTGGAGTAACCCAAGGACCCTTGAATGGTGGGAAAACTAGCTGACAGAAATTTATGTACTTCTTCAAGAGAGATTTAGAATCACCATTAAGCCCTGAGTCCTCATCCACATGAAGCCAGTAAATAAGACAGTAGTTTAAAAACCTTTAGATACATGAAGAAGAAGGAGTAGCTCCCAGCAGGGGCTGTGGAATGAAAAATTATGAAAGAAGAGGACTAAGGATCCAGTTAAGTGTACGGTAAACAGAGAATGATACAATGCAATGCTTAATGCTCATAATGGTCATCTAAAGTCAGAAGAAAAAGATTAAATTGTGGTTAGTATGCTGTTTAAGAAGGCAGGGATGTTAGACATTTCAGAAGGATTTTTCTTTAAAATATAAAAAAATTTCCAAAACAAAACAGGATGGTAAATTTTGGTTATCTGCCAATATCACGAGTGGAAGATCTCATTCCTGAGAGAAGATACTAAAATGGTCAATTCATTATAGAGGTAACAATCTATGACAACATTTACCAAACTGTTCTGGAGAAACCTGAGCCCTCGGGAAGCAATCCAAAGAGTTCTTAAAAAAAAAAATTGTAATGGCAGAAGACCACCTAATAACCACACTTGACATTTTATTTCCATGATTTTAGAAGCATTGTGGAGATTTGTCAACCAAACACAAAACAAAATTCTTGAATTTTTTAAGCCCACATGTGATGTGGATTATGGGAGATGAAAAGGAGATGAAAATTGCTGTGAAACATCTTACTAGGAGAGCTGTCCCAGCCAATATTGTTCCCAGTTATAAAACACATTTGAGAGTAAACAGTTCATATAGTCCTTCTTACTAAGTAGGATTTTTTGCAATGTTGTTCGTTTTACTATGAAATGAACCTAAAGTAAAATTATTTTACAAACCAGGTTTATATTATTTGACACCATTTGTCAAAGGTATTAAATCCCTTAAAAATACTCCACTGCAAGGGGGCCACTGAAGTTTTGTTTGAAAACATGGTTACTGCCACTCTAATCCAGTGAGAACCCCTGCTGTCAAGAGTTCTTTTTGTAATTAAAGCAGTTTATTTAAGCCTCTGACTTAGATGAGACTGAGTAGTATAGACAGGTAGGCAGCCTGGCATATGGGATAGAAGACCAATGTCTGATATACAGATTGTGTGAGCCAGGGCTAGTCCTTTAATTTCTCATATGCTCTAGAGGCAACTTTTAGGCTAGAAGTTGTAGAAAAGATGACAACTTCCATTGGTGCAGGCAGTTTACTCACTTAGGAGTTCCTTATATTAGTAAAGTCACAAGTCTGGTGATGGCTGTTTTAGGAGAAAGAGATACAGAGAGAGAAAGACACACACACACAGACAGAGATAGAGACACAAACACACAAAGACAGAGACAGGCAGAGAAGAGAACACAGAGATAGAGACACACACATACATATAGAGACACAGGATTGGGGCACAGAGAAAGAGAGATAGAGAGAGACACACAGAGACAGACTGACACATACACACAGAGAAAATACGGGGAGGAGGAGAGGGAGAGGGAGGGAGAGAGGGAGAGAGGGAGAGGGAGGAAGAGAGAGAGGCAGCAGGGGACAGTGAGTAGAATGAAGGGATTGGAGTCAGAAGACAGGTTCAGCTTATGCCTGTGACACTAGCTGTCGATCCTGAGCAAGTCATTTAACCTATTCCTGCCTCAGTTTCTTCATCTGTAAAGGGGGAATAAAAATTGCACCTACCGGCCAGGGTTGTTGTGTGGACAAAAGAAGACAATACTTGTAAAATGCTTTGCAAACTTTAAGGTGATAGAGTGGATAGAATGTGGGACTTGGAGTCAGAAACACCTGAGTGTGACTCCTATCTCAGGCACGTATTCTTTGTGTGACCCTGGTCAAGTCACTTAACCTCTCTTTGTCTAAGTTTTCTCTTGGTAAAAAAGGGAATGATAACAACTACCACCTGACTGGGTTGTTTTGAGAAGCAAATGAGTTCAAGTGTGTAAAGTGCTTTCCAAACCTTCCCACACTAGATAAATCCTGTCTTTTGTTGCTGTCATTATGATTTTTTTTTACCTTTAATGGTTCTTCATGAGCGACAAAGTCTTCAGAGGTCTCCAAAAACTTCTCTCTTGCTTCAATACTTGAAAAATAGTAAACCTTTTCTCGATACTTAGCTCCATCCTCTGGGGGACCTGGAAATAGCATAAAGTTTTCCTTGAGAGCCACTGGACAAAAGTTCTTTGAGTCTCCCAAATGTCTCCGTTTCTCTTTAATTCTTTCTTCATCCTAAAAAGAAAAGAAAGGGAAAGCCCACGTGTCACCCCTGGAAGTAGCCAGAGAACATGCCAGCAGCCCCTTTTGTACCCCTACCTCCTGACACCCACCCCACACAAAGGCAACAAGGAAAGGTTCAACTAGAATTCAGAGGTGACTGGAGAACATGCCATTCTGAGATCGACAGAAGGGACTGAGGCTGTTTAGCATGGAGGAGAAAAGACTTATTGATGATGGGAACACAATGGCCACCTTCCAGTGTCTGAAGGGTCATCATGTCCAAGAGGAATTAGACCTTATTCTGCTTCAATCAATCATTCAACATACTAGGTACTGTGCTAGGGCTGGGGATACAAATCTGAAGAATAAAGCAATCCCTGTTGTCAAGGGGCTTCAATTCGAATGGGGAGAAAACAAGACCTATACACAGAATAAATAAAAAGAAAATGAATACAAACCAGTACAAGGTATTTAGGGATAAAGGGCACCACCAATCAAATGGAATAGGAAAGGATTCAGTAAGGTTTTTGAGCTGAGTCTTGAAAGAAGAGAGGGATTATATGAGGGGAGGAGAGGAAGGCATGCAATCCAGGCAGTACAAAATAATCAATTAACAAGCATTACATGTCAACTCTCATGCAGCTAGGTGGAGCAGTGGATAGAATGCTGGTCATAGAATCAAGAGAACCTGAGTTAAAATCTGACCTCAGACACTTATTAGCTGTCACTATGAGCAAGTCACTTAACTTCTGTTTGCCTTGTTAGCTGTCACTATGAGCAAGTCACTTAACTTCTGTTTGCCTTAGTTTCATCATCTGTAAAATGAGCTGGAGAAGAAAATGGCAAACCACTCCATTTTGCCAAGAAAATCTCAAAGGGGTGGGGGACTAAGAATCATATATGACTAATCTGACTAAACAACAACAATGCCTAACTCTGTACCAGGCCCCATACTAGCAAGTGATCATCCACTTGAAAACCTCCATGAAAGAGAAAACTTTCATTCTCTCCTTGAGGAGTCCATTCCACTTTGGGGGTAGCTATGATCATTAGGGAGTTTTCCCTTACAATCAATCTAAATCTGTCTTTCTGTATTCTTTGCTGATTATTTCCATGCACAAAACTCATTATCTTTCTCCCCAAAGTTCTCTTCTTTTTTAAATTTCTATTTCTGAAAGTATCTCCATCCTTCTAGTCTCCCAGATTAGTTTGTTGCCTCAGCATTACATTACCAATGACTCTCTCGCTCTCACCACATTTATCTAAATAGTTGTCAAGTTTTGCCACTTCTGCCTTTACAACATTTCTCTCCTCCAATTCCTTCTCTCGATTCACACAGTCGACCTAGCTCAGACCTTCATCTCCTCTTGCCTAGTGAACTGAAATGGCTTCTAGTCCCTCCCCACTCTAGTCCTTCCACATGGGTGCCAGTGATTTGCATCTGTATCTATGTTGAATTTGACATTTCAGCTACTTGACATTTTGTTCAAGGAATGAGATCTTCCATATAAGTGATACTGGGCAATTCTCAGATTTCAAAATCCACCTGTAGCCAAGTGAATTCAGAATGAATCTCAAAGGAAAATTAGTAATTAAAAAATTATTCTTACGTCTTCTTCATCTTCTTCTGGTTCATCTTCTTCTAACTCTTCCTCAGCTTCTGCCTCAGCTTGAAAGTCATCTGCTTCTTCATCATAATCTTCCAAACCCATTTCCCATCCAATATATCTGAAGGGTCCTAGAAATATGAAGAAACAATCACCATTTAATCTTCTCAAACGTTAAGAGCTTGTCTTTTAGCACAAATATATAATATGTATGTACGTCATTTTATCCTTACAGCAACTGGGAGAGGTAGGTGCTGTTATTATCCCTGTTTTATAGATGAGGAAACTGAGTCAGGCACAGGTTAAATGACTTGTTCAGGGCCACACAGCCAGGTAATATGCGAGGCTCAAGTCTTCCTGATTCTAGGCAATCTCTCTATCCATTGTGTCACCTAGTTATCTCTATGTTTGTTTTGAAGCCCTTCATAACCTAGCCTTCTCCTACCTTTGGAGTCTTCTCATACCTTACTCCTCAATATGTACTCTCCAATCCAGCAACACTGGTCTCCTGGCTGTTTCATGAACGAGGCACTCCTTCTCTTGACTCTGGCATTCTCTCTGTCTGGCCCCCATGCTCACAATGCTCTCCTTCTTCCATTCCAATTATAGACCACCCTGGCCTCCTTTAAGTCCCAACTAAAATCCCACTGCCTTCCCCTCTTAATTTCAGTATCCTCCCTCTATTAGTTATTTCCTATTTATCCTGTATCTTGTTTATTTTGTAGATATTTGTATGCATGCTATCTCCCCCACAACCCATTTGATTATAAACTTGTTAAGGGCAGGGATTGTCTTTTCCCTCTGTTGCCTCCTAAGTACTTAGCACAGGGCCTGGCATATAGTAAGCCCTTAATAAATGTTTACTAAATTGAACTGAACTATTCCCTTAATAGACTGTAGGGTCCCTGGGAGAAGACTTATCTGATTGAAAGTTTGCCCACTCCTAATACCTAACAGAGAGCCCTGTAGATAAAAAAGGCTAATGACAAATATTTATAGAAAATATGAATCTTAAAAACATTCTTAAAATTTCATGAGACATATTGTTTTTTCTGCAATATAAATATAGATCTTTAAGCAATATTACAGTACTTACTATCCATAGCCTCAGCTACTTGCTTAAGTAGATCCTCTGGTGTTTTATCAGCGATGTCCAAGTTTAACATCTGAACCAAGGGTAAGTCAGCAATCAACACCTCTAAGGTTTTCCAATTATTGGTGAAAGTTCTAAGAAGTTCTTTCATTGGCTCCATTTCTGGGATTTCAGGGTAACTATCGTCTGAAAATTCAGGCAATATTCCTGAGTGAAAAAAAAGACAATTTTTTTTTTTGCCACTTCAATAGAATTATTTAAATGATAACCACTCTAGTCTACGCATACGCCATGATCCAGCATTGATGGTCTGCTTTCAATTTCATCTCCTGTCTGGACCCCAGGCACTGAATGCCCTGCCTTCTCACCTCTACCATTAAATTTCCCAGGTTTTTTTCAAGACTCAGCCCAAATCCTGCCTTCTTTCCCAGTCCCTTCTGCGGCTAGTGCCTCCCCCCCCCCCCACTAGATTCTCTTTCATTTAATCTGTGTATATCTTTTTGTGGACCTATTTATTTATGTACCAACTTTCCCCCAATTAGAAAGCGAGCTCCTTGAAGGTAGGCACTGTTTTTGCCTTTCTTTGTATCTTTAGGGCTTAGTACCATGTTTGGCACAGAGTAAGAGATAAATAAATGCTTGCTACTTAACTGGGCAGTGTAATTGTTATAATCCCAGTCTGAAAACCCATTGATATGGGGATTCTTTCCTCACTGGTAGAGACGAATTCCTTGCCCTGCATGAGGGGTGGGATGGGGGTGGCAAGAGAGCGCCAGCCTTCTTCAATCTTCTCTGATACTTTTTTAAAGTTTCAAGTCACTTCAGGCTTCCAGCTTTGAGAAAGAAGATGGAAGAGGCTAACCTCACTTCAGGCTGCTGGAGGAAAATACTTTGGGAAGATGAGAAGAACTGGTGGTCCCCATCATGTCCCTATTCCCCAGCTTGCTACAGGAGAGACTTCAGAAATTTTCCCTTTAGATAAGATCTGGAACTCTCAAGGTTGATAGCATATAGAACTTCAGAAAGGATAAAATTCTGAAGAGAAATCTTCGGAAGCCAGGTAACGACAGATCTTTATTGGGGGCAAGGAAAAGATTTCCATACACCCATTGCCAGTAGAACTATGGAGAAGGAAGCAATAATAGCAAGCCTGATGTTGTTTAAGGGAAGGATTGATTTGAAAAACTAGAGAAAGTTGGGCAGTGAGTCAGCCAATAAACATTGTGCTAAGCAATTAGTATGCAAAGAGAAAAACCCTGTTCAAGAAGAATGCATTCTAAAAAGGATGACAACATCTAACTATTTACAGATAAGCTATAAAGAGAGTTTATGGAAGGTAATTTCAGAGTGAAGGCATTAACAGTTTTTCAGGAGGTACAGGCTGAACTGAGTCTTGAAAGGAACTAGGAAAGGTAAGAGGCAAGTGAAACGATGGAGAACATTCCAGGCTACTATATTTTTCTGTGCAAAACTAGAGAGACAAGAGATAGAGTATTGTCAGTTAGAAACAGTGAGTAGGCCAACGTGGCTAGATCATAAGGTGTATGGAGGAGAGGAAAGTGAGAGACGACTGGAAAAGTAAGGAAGGCTTTGTTTGGAACAGATTTGGCTGAGGCACCTAATGAGGAGTTAGTAAAATGACTGTCGTCATTCATCCTTCATTCTCAAAGAGGACCAGTGACATCAGAAGAGGATATTGAAGGGAAGTAGGACTATGCCTGAGGCATCAACCTCGCTCTCTCCTGCAAAGTCATTCAGAGTCCAGTGGTAAGATACAGGTCAGGAAGACTGGCCATGGATGCAGTGGGAGACCTAGACCTTTTTAAGCTAAGGTCTTTCCCAGGTCTCATTTTGTCTGAGGCAACACCCATTCACTGATTAAAGGATAGGTAAGAATTGAGGTAAAAATGGTCTAGTTTGCCTTCTCAAAAGAATCAATCTGGGAGGGAAAGACCCTCAGGGTGTCTAGCCAGAATAGAAATAATTGCTTTTCTTAAAGGGCAGAGACACCTAGCAGCCTTTCCAAAACAAATCTACACCAGTGAGAAATCCAGAATTTGACACTTCTTCCAGTTCAGATAGGATGGAATATGTTGACTCCAAGGCTGGGATCAGAAAATAAGGGTTGACTGAGATAAAGGAAAACAAGAATGAGCAACGCCCAGTTTCTAGAATTTTTTCATATCAGAACCATGATTATTGCTATGACTTAGGAGTTTCTCTTTTATTTGCTGTTTTCAACCTCATCCCCTTCTTCCAACTACCACTACAGCCACAAAAGACAAAGATGATGATGACGATATCAGGTTATGTGTGTTGTTTCCAGGAAGCAAGACAAAAGATAAGGGTTGGAAAAGCCTGTGTTCTCTCCTGTAGACAAAGCTACGTGGCAGAAATTATGGCTTCAACAAAGGATATAACAAGAAATCTGTAATGGAGGTACTGGTAAAGCCAAGTCTTAGGGTTTGCTAGTAGAAAACAATAAGAGTCATGGAATGCTATGCGTTATGGCACAATAGGTTTGGTGTTGCACCACAATGGCTCACTCCCAAGTATGATTACCTGCAAGGCTCATGCCCATGTTAATAATTTACTCTTCTCAATGTGAATATGGTTTAAAAAAATGGAAATATTATCATTTTCCAGTTAACAAAATGGGGGAGGGGAAGGACAAATAAATAAAATATTTTGATGAAATTGAAATATACAATTTATTTCAAAACGTGTGAGTGTATATGTGTGTGTGTGTGTGTGTGTGTGTGTGTGTGTGTGTAGAGGAGGTGGTTAGAAAAAATTATACATCATGTAGTATTAGAGAAATAAACTAAAAGATAGGTTACAATCTAGGATGTACTATGCTTCTTTGTAAGAAAAAAAGGAGAAAGAACTACAGCGTGACCTTTGATCTAACCTTTTAGTGGATCAATCTCTCCCGAAATCTCTTCCTGTTCTGTCAAGGGTGATGGTTCTTTTACAACAGAAGTAGTAGCTATTAAAAAAAGAAAACTATTTGTTAATGCTTTGTATTATATTTGTATTTCAATAATAACAGTAATCTTAATGAATTGTTTCATAACCATTTATTACTGAAAGGTGCAGCATGACTACCTGGCTGCTGCTCCCCTCTCCCTACCTCATTTCAGGAGGAATGACTGTGTTAGTGTCTTTCCTAGTTCCAGGCAATTGCCTCCGGGTGCAGTTTGCCCATTCCTGGCTTTAGACCATTTATCAACTGAAGGATGCCTTTTATAATAAATCTTATTGATCACAGTCTTGTGCCTAGGTTTTTACCTCTTCCTCTCTCTCCAGCAGATGCTGGTTTACCACATAATCCCTCATTTGCGGAGATTTTTTTTTTTGCTGCTAAATACAGGAAATGTAATGGATGGAAGGAACCATCTGAGTCTTTTCTCATTTTAAAACTCCTAGAAAGAGCCTACATTCAAATTGCTGCAGAGAGTAATGCCAACTTGATGACAATTTCTTAGCCTGTTTAAAAAAGGACACAGGAATTTTACAGAGAAGCAAATGAAGCACACTACCTAAATACAAAAAGAGAACAAGGCCTAGCATAGTGTGGTTTTTCTGTTCCTCAGTCATTTTTAGTCATGTCCAACTTTTCATGACCCCATTTGGGGTTTTCTTGGCAAAGATACTGGAGTGGTTTGCCAGTTCCTTCTCCAGCTCATTTTACAGATGAGAAATCTGAGGCAAACAGGGTGAAGTGACTTTCCCAGGGTCACACAGCAATAAGTATCTGAAGCCAGATTTGAACTCTTGTCTTCTTGACTCCAGGCCTGGCACTCTATATACTGTACCCTGTATAGCACATAGTAGGTGTTAATAATGCATAAATGTTTGCTGACTAGAATATAATCTCTTTGAAGGCAAGGACTATGTTATATATTTTTCATGACTCCTCCGCATCTAGTATAGTGTTTCACACATAATAGATACTTAAAAGTCTACTGAATTGAAAAAAAATGTTGTATGAATTCAAGGTGAGAGCACTTTTGAATGGAAAAATCAGTGAAAGCTTGATGGGAAAAGTATTGATACATTTGTAAGGACAAAAAGAAACAATATTCTAAACAACAGAATGTATCTGTAATTTCTCAGAGCATAGTTAGTCCCCCACTTAATTTCATTCAGATTCTGCGCATCTGAGTTAATTTCAGTTTAGGGAAACAGATGTTACTGTGATTATTATGCTAATGACTTCTGCACAGATGTTGTGGTGTAATAATGATGATGATGATGGTAGCCAATATTAATATGATGCTTTATGGGTTTACAAATTATATTTTTTCATTTGATCCTCCCAAGAAGCCTGTGAAATGAGAATGCTATGATTTTGCCCCTCTGGTATTCCTAGTAATAAATTTCCTGGTCTAGGAACCAAGAAAGAACCCAATTTTTATTAAATTTAATTCTATAGTTGGTCTTATGGTAATGACCTCTTTTCCCCTTCATGTAGTTATTCAAGTTGAGTTGAAAAATTGATGGCATCAGTTAAAATCCACTTTTTTACAATTCCCACGATCAGTTTGCACAGATGTTTTATGCATAACTAGTTGAAGAAAAATCAGACCCAAATAAAATGTTCATGAAAGGGTAAGTTCAAGTTCCCTAAAGGTTTGGCTGGCTGCATGTGCTTAAGAAAATATGTGACTATTACCTAGATATAAGTTCTCCATCTTTGTAGCAAGATGCTTTCCTATGACCCCTACTCGGTCTTCTGCTCTGTAATTTCATCATTCTTTTTCTTTTAAAAATTTGTTTATTTTTAGTTTACAACATTCAGTTCCAAAAGCTTTGGAGTTCCAAATTTTCTCCCTCTCACTCCCCTCTCCTCTCCCCAAACAGCGTGCAATCTGATATAGACTCTACATCAACATTCACATTCAACATACTTTCACATTAGTCATGTTGCAAAGAAGAATTATAATGGAATGAACCATGAGAAGGAAGAAACAAAACAAAACAAAAAGGATAGAGAGCAAATTGTATGCTTCGATCTACATTCAGACTCTAATTCTTTCTCTAGATGTGGATAGCATTTTCCATCATAATCTCATCATTCTTACTCAGAGTTGTTGACTCCGTACTTAGTTCCTCCACTCTTAAATTATGTCTTATGTCCTGCCTATGCTCTCTCGGCCAACATGATGACCTGTTTCTTTATTTCCTTCGCTGTCCTATTTGGTGGAACCATCAGTCTGCAGCTTGCTTGTGGACTGACTGTGTGCTCTGTAGAACTTGCAGGTACTTCTTGTCAGTTGTAGGACAGTCTGCTGCCCAGATTGAGGCCTCTGCTGACCTCTGCTGGTCATGGTGAAATCTTTGAGAGCTGAACCAATAAATGTACTGGAGCTGTGTACGCCTTGGGTCAAGTACAAACCAACACTTTCCACTTGCCACCCTACCGTCTCCTCTTTCACCCTTCCTTCCTCCCAGACTTCCAACTTCCATTGCAGAAAGGAATTGATAACTGGGGTCCTCATGTCCTGCAGGCCCAAAACATGGCTCTGCATGGAGAAAATATCACTCTGAAGGGGAAGCTTAGACAACTGTCTATGGCAAAACTTGTCTTCTAGGTTTGGTCTGTATTCTTGGTTTAGGTGATTCATCCCCTCTAATTCCAGAGCAGGGACTCTCTGAGTATTCTGGGAAGGGAAAGAAACTTCACAGCTTCTTGGCTCAATCAGGTAATGCAGTACAAAGCGTCCAGGCAGCAATAATAACAGGTATTTATTAATTGCTTACTATATATGTGTTAGGCACTGAGCTAAATGCTAGGGATGTACAAGGAAAGATAAATCATACCCTTGATGAGTTCAAATCACTGGACATGGACAAACTCTATTCAAGGGCGCCATAAGAACTGGCATTGATGACTGCTAAGTGCTTTTAGGAATGGCAATAGAGTCTGCAAACTATAGATCAGTGATCTTGCCTTTGATTTTTGACAGAATACTAAAACATTATTATAGGAATTGTTTCTGAAGATTTAGACAAAGAAAGCCAAAATCACTAAAAGCCAACGTGGCTTCTTTAAGTACAAGTCATGTTGGGGTAACCTTATTTTCTTTTTCGACAGGGTAACCAGATTAATAAGCCAGGGGATTCCATAGATGTCATAGACTTAGATTTCAATGAAATGTTAGTCAAATCTCCCATACTATTCTTATTGATGGAGAAATGTTGGATGGCTATATGGCTACATGTATGTACTGTATGGTTACATGATGTACTGTACTCAGTAATGCATTCAGTAACCAGCCTCAAAGAATAACCATCAATAGGCCATGTGAACTTGAATAGAAATCTGTAATGAAGAGTCCTCATGATTTCTCCTTGGCCTGTATTGTTCAATAGATTTTTATCAGTGGATTTGATGAAACCTTAGAAGATATGCTTGTCAAATTTATTTTGTTCAGTTGTTTTTCAGTCGTGTCTAACTATTCATGACCCCACTTGGGGTTTTCTTGGTAAAGGTTGTGGAGTGGTTTGTCATTTCCTTCTCCAGATCATTTTACAGACGAGGAAACTGAAAGATATCCAACATATTGGAAGACAGAGTCTGGAACTAAAACATATACTTAACACAGAATGATGGGCTGAATCTAATAGATATGTAGAGTTCCAAATGTGGGGTTCAAAAATCAGCTTTACAAGGATGAAGGAGATGCGGTGAAAATAGCAGGACTTTTTTTATAAGTACAATTCAAGGTCAATGAGTCAGCAATGTGATATTGCAAATCAGTTAGTTAATAAGCATTTATTTAGCACTACTATGTGCCAGTAGGTTCAAAGCACTATTATTACAATACAAGAATAGAGAGAATTGGCAAGGATTGCAATCAAGACCTCACTGGGTCTGTTAAGATCACAGAACTGTACATACGGGTCAATGTCATGCTCTGTTCTAGGTCTGTGGGGCTAATTCCAAGGGTGGGAAAGGCTCTTTTGCTTATTCTGGATATTTAGCAGCAAATGACTTCCAAGTGAATAAGTGTGGCAAGCATTAGCTTTATGCTAATAAAAGGTGAAAGCCAAACCCAATGCACAACTCATGTATTTTTGGGGGATATTTATGGAAGGATGTGAGTAACTTCAGGGGATGACCCTGGATGCGTAATAAGTATAGGAAGTGCAGATCCTACAAAGGTTCCCTTGGAAGTTGCTTCCAGATGATATGTTTCTGAACCAGCCTTCTTCAAGCCAATAAAAGTATCAATATCCGTGGGAAGATCACAGTATGGGTCCTTAGCAGTGATACAGTTGGAGGCTGAATTGTTTTTGGTGACATCGAGAAAAAGCTCTGACCTCCCACTTGTTCTCAATACTGCTCTTGAGATGTTCTTGAAAATATAAGAGTGTTAATTACACACACACACACGAGATCATGAATAGTCTTTTAGGCACTCATTATAATTTTTTTTGAGGCAAATGAGGTTAAGTGCCTTGCCCAGGATCACTAGCAAGTGTTGGAGGTCACATCTGAACTCAGGTCCTCCTGATTTCAGGATCCACTGCCCCCCCAGCTGCCCCCTAATGATTGGTTTTTGAGGCAACTTGACCTTGGCACATTTTCAAGACCTTCAATGACCTTCCTTTGATGTAGCTACCTGCTATCTGGGAGAAGTCAGTCATGGGCTATTTTTTACTGTGAGCCTAACGATGATAGATGGTCAGTGATATCAGGAGGGGACAGTTATCTCAGTCTGCACAGCTTGGATTCTAATAAATTTCCTGAGAATGAGCTGACAGAAGCTAGTAGGGGAAGAGCAGAGACTTCTTCAGATGTCACAAGGAAAAAAGAAACTTGCTAAACTTTTCCCATGCAAATTTATGAGATTACATGCAGTTATGCTCTAATGAGACCACTATGTTGTGCTAGATGGAGCACTGGGCTTGGAATGAGGAAGATTCATCTTTCTGAGTTCAAATCTGGCCTCAGGCACTTACTAGATGTGTGACCCTGGGTAAGTCATTTAACCCTGTTTGCTTCAGTTTCCTTATCTGTAAAAAAGAGGCAGAGAAGGAAAGGGCAAATCACTCCAGTATCTTTGCCGAGAAAATCCAAAATGGGGTCATGAGGAGTCAGACACAACTGAAAGGACTAAACAGCAACAGTACTTTCCTGATTCCAGGTAAAACAGGCATAATAAAAAATAGAACTGCTTTCCAGGGTTGGTGTGAGGATAAAATGAGACAACTTGGCAAACCTTAAAACACTATATCAATCCTAGTTTTCATGATGATGATGATGTCCATGAAGCTTCCCTATCCCTTAGTCATTGAGGTCATGCCAGTATTTCAACATCCAGAAATATAATTCTAGGTGTTTCTTAGTGATGCCTGAATTACAGCTGCCAGGCAGGCCCAGTGTTCTAACCTGCTCAGCCATTGAAAAGAAATAAAAGCAAACAAGGTGTTATAATTGCTAGGCCATTGCTAGAGATACATGCAGACAGACTGACCACTAACCTGTAGGATCTCTTTTCTCTAAACCTGCAGTGGTCACCGAAAGGGAACCAATCAAATGAAGCAAAAAGAATAGGATTTCATCTTACTGATTTTTTAAAAATTGATTCTCTTTTGGCCATGTTCCCCATCTCCCTCCCCTTCCTAGCTTGGGCCTTTCTTGGGGGAGGATATCTGCTTCTACTGGAGGGAGCTTGTCACCTCCTGGATATCCAGGTCAACGGTGGAAAAAAATCCTCTTCACAAGGACTCTGAGGAAAGACAATCTGGCTGTGTGTTGTTATTCCTGGGCATTAGGGCCCATTGCCCCGGGTCCAACAGTAAATCTGGTTTAAGAGAATCCGACGGAAAGGGGCTAAAAGGTTGGCAAAGGTAATGAAACAACATGAAATACAACCTAACCTAACTCTGCCTCGGCCTCAGCCTCGGCCTCCTGGTCTGCAGTCACTTCAGATTCCTCTCCTTCTAGTCCTGGGAGCTCAGATTCCAGGGTGGCCTCGGGCTCCTCGGTCACCTCAGCTTCTACTTCGGCCTCAGGCTCCTCCGTAGTAGCTTCAGTTTCTGGTGTAGGTCCTGGATCAAGATTATTGAGGGGAAAAAAGGAGGAAAGAGGGTTATATTTGAGTATCTTCTATGCCTTGTTCACACTAATCCACTTCAGAATTTAAGGGAAAGGGTTCTGGAGTTGGTCATTTTTCTTAGCATTTTCATTTTCATCTTATTTATATGTAGATTTCAAGAAAGCATGGCAGAAGTGCTAAGGAGGCACCCTTAGATTCAATATGACCGCATTCAAATTCTGCCTTTAATACATAGCTCTGGGTCCCTGGACAAGTCATTTCACTTAGTGCCATTGACTGCTCTCTGACACTTTAAGTCCTGGAGCAGGTGCTGATGTGCATTAGGGTAAACCAGCTCTGGAATTTTGTGATTTAAAATGAAGATCTTGGGCTATGTCACAAAATATTAAGTTTCCATACCAGGAGTTCTCTGTACAGGAGAAACCACAGGTCCAAGTCAAATGTACATATGAGTGTGTGTGCAGACACATACACACGCACACACACACACACACACAGTGTGTTGCACAACACTCCCCAAACCATCCCCTTCTCTCACTCATATCCACCACCCTAGTTCAGGTTCTCATCACCCCTTGCTTGAATGCATTATTGCAATAGACTTCTGACTTGGGGCTTTCCTCACTCCAAGGCATCCTCTATATAGCCACCAAAGTAATTTTCCTAAAGCACAGATCTGACCATATAAATTACTGACTCCCTTGTAGTTCTAGGACCACAGAAACTCCTCTGTTAGGCATTTTAAGCCCTTTATAATTTGGCTCCTTCCTACGTGTCTGGTTTCCTTCAACATTACTCTCCTGTTCTCTACAGTTTAGCCATATGGGTCTACTTGCTTGCCTCACAGATATTGCTTCATCTCCATCTCTCTACTTTTGTACTGGCTGACCCCCATGCCTGGAATTCATTCCCTCTTAACCTCTACCTATTGGAAGACCTGTTTTCCTTTAAAACTCGGGTCAAGAACCATTTTCAACAGGAGGCTTTTCCTGCTCACCCTAGATGGTGGTGTGCCCTTTTTTCCAGTGTTATCTTGTATCTACTATGTGTGTGTGTACACATGTATATATGGGTATACATTTAAATACACACGCAGTAGATACAAGGTAACATTAGAAGGAAAACAAATCAGCATATGTATATGTTGTGTATATATGTATACCTATACATACATGTGCCCATATACACACACATATGTACATATTTTTCTCCACCTCCTTCTTTTAGAATGTGATGTGAACTTGAGGGCAGGAAATATTGATGATGGTATCTATAGCAGGTACTGCTGGATGAAAAATATGTTAAAATAATTAAATAAAATTTATTTTGGATATGCTCCTTTTTAAAAGCATGAGAAATTGCAGTAAAGTATGTAGAAATTAGGTCCAAGAGTCAAAGAAGCTAGGAGAGGGATGAGACTTCTGAGTGAGGAAGGGACGGCTAAGGGAACAAGCATTTACTAATCACCTACTATGTGCCGGGGATTTTATAAATATCACCTCATTTGATCCTTACAACAACCCTGAAAGTATTTATTCTCATTTTACAGATAAGGAAACTTGAGACAGACAAAGGTTAAGTGACATGCCCACGGTCACACGGTTATTGTGTACAATTCCAAAGAACAAAATACATGGCAAGTATTTGCTCTGTTAAGCGTTTAATGTTACATGGTGTTATGACTGGTAGCAAAAAACCCAATTATTTATAGATCATGTAATAAACATTTTAGATATTTGTTTTTATTTATTATTTTGCTAAATGTTTTGTTATAAAATGTTAGATACTGTCTCTTTTGCAGTTTTTCATTATCAAAGACATGACAGTGATAGAGGTTAATGCATATAGACACTGTTCATGAGTTCATAGATTTTTAGAGCTGGAAGGACCAATAGATTTCATTTAATCTGACCTTTTATTTTAAGGATAAGGAAACAGATACCCAGAAAATTTCAGTGACTTCTCTGAAGTTACTGGTCCACTAAGTAGCTGAGAGAGGATGAATGAAAAGTACCCATGTCTCCTTTCTACTCCTTAAGCTATGGAATTTTGAGTTGGTACTGGAGAGTACTGAACTGTTTTCTTTTGGGAGGTAGCTAGTTTCCTTATCCTGTCTGCTCTGTTCTCCTAACCTCAGTCTAAAGATGGGCAATATTTAGTTTCAGACTATTTCAAAGCACTAATCCAAGCTTCACTGCATACTATTACTCCCTCCACTTAAACTTGCCACCCACTTGGCTCACACTTTCTTAGTGGAAAGAAGATAATAAAGTATTTCTGTCTAAAAGGAACTTGACTTCGCTAGTGGCTCAGTATTGGAAAGGGATCTTAAATTTACCTCCCAGCTTTCAAGGCAGGCTCCCCTTGAATTAAAGGAAATAGAGGAAAGGATTTGCTGTGAAATTTGGTAGCTAATTTGCTGTCAGATGATTGAAAACTGATTCTAACATCTATGTTCACAAGATCTGGCTGGGATGGTGGCTCATGTTTGTAATACCTGCTACTGGGGAGGCTGAGTTGAGGTCAGGAGTTCTAAGTTCCCAGTGTTCGAAAGAAGTCTGGTATCTACGCCACCTAAAGAGAAGTGATTGGAGCAGGTCAAGACTTCTTTGCCCATTAGCAGTAATGTTGGTACTGAGAGTAGCCACTTTACTTCTAGTCTAGGCAAAATAGGAAGGTCTAGTCTCAAAAAAAGAAAAAAGACAAAAAATCCATAAGATAACAGATTTAGAACTGGAAAGGACCTTGGGGGTCATATGGTGCAACCCCTTTCTGTCCATCCCAGTTTCTTCAACTGTAAAACATGGATCCTATTAGCAACTTCCTTCCAGGGGTTGAGAGAATCAAATGAGATAATATTTGCACTTAGTATAGTTTCTGGAACATAGTGGGTGCTAGAACAATTCTAGTTAATATCATTGTTATTTAAAGCACATGGCTTAAGGATACCATAACCAGTGACAGCAAAGAATGTCTTTTAAATCTTTGGATATTTCTGGCAGGATACAGCTTGTTCTCACTCTCACTTTAGTTTATGATCTAATGAAACTTGTTTACTCTATCTTACCCCAAAGGTTCCACTATGTTGAGAAAAGAATCATAGCTTACATTTGTATAGAATTTTTATGATCTACAAGATGCCTTATACACATTATTTCCTTACCTACAAGCAGTTTCCTAAGGCGGGAAGTGCAAGTATTATCAGTCCCATTTTATTAATAAGGCAATTCAAGATCAGAGAGACTGAAGAGATTTGTCCAGAATCACACAGCGGCTAAGTGGAAGAGCCAGGATTCACACCTACCTGGATACAGTCTATGAAGTGTCTTTAGGTACCAGGTGCATGCAGTTTGAACCGTAAAGGTTGACACCAACCACAGATTTCTTTAATTCTTTTGAATTATATGAAGTGACACAATACAAAATCATACTATACTGAAGAACTATACTTGCCTTCAGTTTTCTCAGCCTCTTTTTTCTTACTATCATCTTCAAATTTAACTGTTAGTTCATCTGTTTTTCTGAAATGAGAATTTTCCAAAATGAATATCTTTGCAATTTCATGACTTCAAACTTCTGCAGAATTAGAGAACTTAAAAAAAATAATGCTTGCTATCTCTTTCTTTTCTTTTGACTCCTTTATGTAGTCTGTACCCAAGATATTTAAACTTCAGTGTTTAATAATATCTTATAATGGTTTTCTGTTCTATTGAAAGGAATATTATCACTTTAAGCTCCAAAGAAGTTTCTGAATTAGAGTTTGAACAATGTTTACAGAATGGGAGAGTTCCCCCAAACTGATGATTGTATAATGTGTTCAGATGTAGAGGGATATGACAGCATCGTGGAGCAGGGGTACAGCTGGGACTGGGCAGATTCCGCCTGCAGAATGAGGGAGATATTCTTGTGGAGTAAGGAGAGAGATCTAAAGTAGGCCCTGAGCTCAAAGCCTGGCATAGGGGTTCAGAGAGACAGTTTCCCCCACCTGTCTTCTCTTCTCCTGTAAGACAGATAAACACAGCACACTGGAGGGCTGCTAGCACAGATTCACTCTTGATTTGCTCAGACAGGAAAGACACCAACAAGGGGTTAATAATCTTTATTCTAGTCTAGTTGTCTCAGAAGAGGATTGCTGATAATGGGGGCACAACTCCTACAGCATTCCCTAATCACCCTTCTCACAGGGGCCAGTGAGAAGGGGGGCAGCTACCCCTATATCTTCACGGGGTCAATCGAGACAGACACAACTTGTGTTTCTCCTAAATCCACTCAAGTCTCAATGGGGGACAGTTGAGGCAAACACAGATTCCCCCCAAGCCTTTATGGGGCTGATTAGGGCACACATAACATTCCGGCTTGTGCACTCAACTCTAAGGATCTCCCCAAGTCTCAATGGGGGCCAGTTGAAGCACATACAGCATTGTGCATTCAACCCTAAGGGTCCCTCATTCACTATCTAGTGACCACCTGTTTTATAGGCCAACAAAGAAGGCATATTGCCAGTAATAGCCTCACAAGTTTACATCACCACATCCCTGTGGAGCTGTAGTGGATGTTTATATTATTTACCATTATATAACTATGTGCAAGAATAGTGGAGATGTTTTGAACCATAACTGTGGGAACTCATATCTAGTACTTGGATCCTGGGAAACGGAACTGAGAAATAATAACAAAAATTCACTTTACACATGCTAAAACCCACCTTACTTAAACTAAAATTCACCTTACATTCATCCTCCAACCTTGGCTTCTAAGTTGTTCTTCTAAGTGGTGAAAGTCATGATCCTGGGCTCCCCACAGAAAGGAAGAGGATCTCATGTGGGGTCAGTGGACATATGAACCATCTGAGGTCTATGTCACGTAGACTAGACCTCTGCTTCCACTTCTCTCTGTTATCTAGTTTGGAGCTAGTGTCAACTTTACCCATTCTTCCTGTTTATGAGGCTGATGCTGTGGAAGGACCATTACCCCTGTGTGAGCCGTGGCCATGCATCAGAAGACCTAGTTTCAACAACCAGTGTTGGTATATTCAATTGATACCAGGATGAGGAATAATTCTGTCAAAACTTGCTTTTGCGAGTGAAAAGACAAGCCAAGATCAAGAAGGTGAATTCTCTTCCCTTCCTTGACTTTTGGCTGGAAAACTCATCTTCATGGTTCACTCATTCTGGAAAATAATTCAGAACTGCCTACCCAAAGTTACTAAAATGTGCATATTTGTTGACTCAGCATTACCTATACAATGTATATACACCAAAGAAATATATATACTAAATGTATATATGTACCAAATATGTATATATACCAAATGTGTGTATGTATATATGTATGTGTGTGTATATACACACACTAAATGTATATATACATATTAAAGAAAGAAGAAAAGGACTCGTGAACAAAAATACTTATAATAGGTCTTCTTTGGAGTGGCAAAAAAGTAGAAACTAAGGTGGTAGCGATGAATTGGGGAAAGACTGAATAAATTATGCTATGTGAATGTTACAAAATATTATATTGCCCTAAGAACTGATGAAAGAGAGAGCGCAAAGAGTATTAATGGAAGAAAACAGATGTTGGTGGGCACACCAAGGTCTAAGTAATAGCTCAAGATAAATTTCCCAATGGAAAGTAGCTGTATCCTAGCTCCTCCTAGGAGCTCCATTTTCTCCTTCTTACCTCATCTCTGCCCCAAGGTAAGGGTGGCTTGGGCCTACAGGCTTTGGGGAAATGAACACTTTCTTATTATGTTGGCAACAGCATCCTATTGTATGTTGCAACCACAAAAATATGAAATATCAAGTCATCTTCCAAAGTTGTGGATGTGGATGTGCCTTTATCCCCATCATCAGTGTTAACTATCTTCTTCTGAAGCCCAACACTGAGACAACAGCCTGGGATGTATGTGAGTTCGGAATTTTGTATGATATGTAATGATTTTGATGATGATGTTTTGCTATGGTTTTACCTGAAGTGTTTTCTTCTCTTCTGGATTAAACAGTGTTGTAAATGTACCATAGGGGCCTGGGAGAGGCTCTTCATTTGTTCATCACAGTCAGAGGTGGTGGGACGAGCCAATTCAAACTAACTCTCGAGAGATTATTGTTAAGTTTTCATTGTGAGTGTGTATGACTTGGAAATCTGCATAGGTTACAGATTAAGGCTTCATTTATTATTTTGTTGGTTGTCTAGCCTTAAGAAAATGATGGAAAAAATATTAATAATACAAATTAAACTTTAAAATGTTAGGTATACTTTTTTTTGGAGAAAAAGAGCTGGTTGTTAAACATTTACCAGCATACTCCTGAACATCACTGTACCTGTTTTAGCATGATAAGAGTGGAAGGTGAATGCAGAGAAATGAGAGGTAGAGAGTACCTAGAATGACCCATTCTATCTTGCTAACATGTTGAATATTTCTCATAGGGGTAGAAGGAACTCTCTGATCTTAACATCTACTCATATTATTAGAGTTCAAACAGAATTTTCCTCCTCTTTAGAAAGAGGAACCAGAAACTGACTGATTATATCATGGGCTAAAATATTAATTTTCTGATGTTTCTTAGAACCAGAAATACTGTCTGGTGAGCCAGTGGATTACACACACACACACACACACACACACGCACACACAGAGTTAGATATAGAAAATATACATATATATATATATATATATATATATATATATATATATATATATACAGATATAGGTATATACATAATCCTACAATGTAATTGTTTTTATTTTTGTTACTGTTAATTTCCCCTTTCCTCTCTAAAAAGTCTCATTTTCTTTCTCCAGTTCTCTAGGCTCATATAACATCATCCTATGATCTGTGTAACATCTCTCCCCAAATGAAAAAAAAAATTTAGGTTGTAAGGGAAGGAAGTCCTTTTCCCTTCCTATATATGGGTAATAATTTCCTTTTTCACTTCTGAGATTCTTTTAGATATCCAACCTCATGGTATAACCTCAATGGCTGGGACTTGGATGCTAGCCCAAAGAGAAACATATTTTGGGCTGTTAGACAAATAACCCATAAGTAATCATCAGACCTTCAGTGTTTGAATAACTCATAATAATACTAGAAGCCAAAGTTAAGTTTGATAGGACATTTTGTAGTTTTCAATCTGCTGGCACAGCTTTTGAGAACCTAGGGTCACCTCCATGGTAAGCTGAACCATCAGAAGACATATGTGTACATGCACATAAACTTAGGTATGTGGATACTCTCTACTTTATGTCTTTCTAGCCTCCAGATTTTAGTTTACAATGTTATTTTAGGGATAGCTAAATTAGCAAAAAAAAAAAAACCCAAAACCAAAATAAACAAACCCACTTACTATTCTTCCTATCAAGAGCCTCTTGTGGGCTGGTTCTTGAGTGAAAGACATAGCTGTGATGCTAATTGATAGTATGGCCACAACTTCTGCCTTAAAGATGTGAAAAATACTTGGAAAAGTTAATTTTTAAAAAAAAATTAATTAAGATTAGTACTAATGTTAACTAGCGTGTAGTTATTTTGTATTATAAAAATCTCACCAACAGGAATTAGCAACATCAACCGAATAGCTACAATATATCATTAAATGTTTATTCAGTATCTTTCTTAATACTAAAAATAGGCTTATTAATACCAGAGTTTACCTTTGAGATTGTTCAAGTGCCCTAATTTCTTCTGCTTCTTCTTCTTTTCTTGCCATTAGTTTAGCAACCAGATCAGATTTGTTCTCTAAAAACAGCCTACGTAGTAAATATCTTCCTGTAATACAATTTTAAAAAATAATTCACATTGTTTTTATAATAATTAAAATAATGGTTTATAGTTTAAAAATTGAAAGTAAAAGTTTTACACCTGGGAACCTATAATCTCTTTATTATGACAGTAACAAATCTTATTATGAAAAGGATCTATATTTTATTATTTCAACTGAAGTACTATATTTCTATCAAGAACATAGGATTCTAGATTTAGAGACAGAAGGCATTTTTAAAAGATTTTTTTTTTCTTCTGGAAAATTTTCTTTAAGTATGTTGCACTCAAAACTGATAGTTACATTACAAAGAGAACACATTTAGCTTTTCTCTTATTTTAAAAGGTCTTCCTTCTTGGACTAAAAAAAGGGACACCATATAGCTTCTGTCTTGGGCATTATGTTGCTCATTCAGACATTATAGCAGGTACTAGTATTAAGTCATTTCTCACCCACCTAGAAATGCTCTTTTACATGCTTCCTAGTTGAGAAGAAGAGATTATTTAATGGATGGCCCAGATGTAATTATAGGGACTACTTAGGTAACTAAACCCACCTCCAGCTTTTTATTTTTTTTAACCAAAATACATGCCCAAAGGGTGATAAAACTGTGCATACTCTTTGACCCAGCAATGCCCCTACTAGATCTGTATCCAAGAGATCAGAGAAGAGGGAAAAGGACCCATTTGTACAAAAACAGTTATACCATCTCTTTGTGGTAGTAAAGCATTAGAAATGAGGGATGCCCATCAATTGGGGAATGGCTAAACAAGTTGTATTGTGTAATTGTGATGGAATACTAATGTGCTATAAGAAATGATGAGCAGAATGGTTTCCGAAAAACCTGGGAAGACTTATATGAACTGCTACAAAGCAAAGTGAGTAGAACCAGTATAACACTGTATACAGTAATAGCAATATTGTAAGATGATCAAATGTGAAAGACTTAACTATTCTGATCAAGACAATGATCTAAGACAATTCCAAAAGATCCATGATGAAAAATGCTATCCACCTCCAGAGAGAGAAATGATAAACTCTGAGAACAGGCTGAAGCGTATCTTTTTTACTTTCTTTATTTTTCTTGCGTTCCTCACCCTTACATAGCTAATACGGAAATATATTTTGCATGACTTCACATGATATCATATTACTTGCCTTCTCAATGGGTGAAGGAGGGCTGAGAGGGACCAACTTTTGAAAAAATGAATGTCAGGTCAATATAATAAAATGGAATAAAAATGACAATTCTGTCTACTTATTCTATACATACCAATTAAATAACTGAAAATATTTTATTGAGATTGAAAAAATAATAACAAAATCATATGGAAGAACAAAAGGTCAACAATATCAAAGGAATTAATGAAAAAAAATTTAAAGGAAAAAGGGTTAGCACTATCAGATCTTAAACTGTATTATAAAATGGTAATTATCAAAACTATCTTGAACTGGCTAAAAAATAGAAAGATGAATTAGTGGAAGGGAGCAGACATATGATACACAGTAGTAAATGATTATAGTAGCCTCATGTTTGAAAAATATAAAGATTTAAGTTGTAGGAATAATAATTCACCCTTTGGTAAAAACTGTTAGGAAAACTAGAAAGCAATCTGGAAGAAACAAGGTATAGACCAAAATCTTACACCATTTACCAAAATAAGGTCAAAATGGATACATGACCTGGATATAAAGAGAGCTATCACAAGCAAATTAGAAGAACATGGAATATACTTCTTATCAAACTTATGGGTAAAGAGAAAAATTTAACTAAACAAGAGAGAGAAAGAGCATTTTTAGATGTAAAATGGATAATTTGATTACATTAAATTAAAAATATTTTGTACAGATAAAACCAAGGTTGCCAATGTTAGGGAGAAATCAGAAAATTGGGGGAAAAGATTTATGGATAGTTTTTCAGATAAAGATGTCAAGTATATAGAAAATTCTGTCAAATTTATAAGAATATGAGCCATTCCCCAATTGATAAATGGTCAAAGGATATAAGAAGGCTGTTCTCAGAAGAGGAAATCAAAGTCACATTAAAGAAATGTTCTAAATCATTACTGATTAGAGAAATGCAAATTAAAGCAATTTTGAGATATCATCTTATACCCATCAGATTGATTAAAATGATAAAAGGGAAAATGAGAAACGTTAGTGGGGATGTGGAAAATCTGAGAGACTGATACAGTCTTGGGAAGCTGGGCGGTACAGCTGATAAGGTACCAGGCCTGGAGTTAGGAAGATCTGAGTTCAACTCTGACCTCGGACATTTGCTAGTTGTGTGACCCTGGGCAAGTCACTTAACCCTGTTAGCTTTAGTTTTCTCATCCGTAAGATGAGTGGGAGAGGGAAATGGCAAACCATTCCAGTATCTTTCCCAAGAAAACCCCAAATAGGTTCATGAAGAATCAGACTTGACTGAAAAACTACTTGACAACAACAAATACACAGTTGGTGGAACTGTAAATTGATGTAGCAGAGCAATCTGGAAATATGCCCAAAGAGTTATAAAACTGTGTACTACACTCTTTGACCCAAGGTTTGTTTCCCAAGGTGATCAGGGAAAAAGGAAAAGAACTCTTATGTTCTAAAATATTTATAGCAGCTTTCTTTGTGGTAGCAACGAATTGGAAATTGAGGGGACATCTATCAATCGCGGAATGGTCAAACTGGTACATGACTGTAATGGAATACTATCGTGCTATAAGAAATGATGAGCTGGATGGTTTCAGAAAAACCCGGGAAGACTAATATGAACTGATACAAAGTAAAAGTGAGTAGAACCACGAAAACACTATACACAGTAAGAGCGTATTATAACAATGATCACCTGTGAAAGCCTTAGCTACTCTGATTGAGACAATGATCTGAGAATTCCAAAGGACCCATAAAAAAAAAGTGCTATCCACTTACAGAGAAAAAACTGATAAACAGGAGTAACACAAGTATGCATAGTGTGATATATATAAATATATATGTATGTAAATATGTATACACATATACATATCTATATATCTATGTCAAATGCTGGCCTTCTGTAGTGCAGGGCAGGGAGGGAGGAAGACGGTTTAGAACTTAAAATGTAACAAAAAGAATTACATTTTAAAAATGTATGTCAAAAACCATTATCACACAGCAGTAATGTACAATGGGGAATTTTATTTCACAGTGAAATGATGAATATTTACCAACCTTGATTTTCTGCATCATCTAATATGACAACGACATCAGGAAGAATTCCTTTATTGCTTATGGCTGCCCAGAACTCTCGAATCATAGGAGCATTATCCATTACCCATCCTCCATTTTTTGGGGCACCAGGAAACCTATCTGGGTTTTTCATAGCAAGCTGTAACAAAAGTTGTAAATCTGTATTACAACCATGATTTGACATGGGAGAAATAATATGGAATGTCACCATGCTACTATCTTTGAGGCTCTAACTTAGGGTTTTTTCACTTTTTTTGTGTGTCATCAAAGTCTGATGAAGCCCTTCTCAAAATAATGTTTTTAAATGCATAAAATAAAACACAATGAGTTACAAAGGAAGTAATTTTTTCATTCATTCATTAACACTGTGAGAAATATAAAGCTTAGACTTTATACTTATTTAAAGATAGGGTCCCTATTCTGAATATGTGCTTGCCTAAAAGACTTATGGACAACTCACACAAGGTAAGTGCTCACATGGTGATCAGAAAAAGTGATACAAAGACACTCTCAAGGTCTCTTTTAAGAACTTTGGAATTGATTGTGTGACATGGGAAATGCTGACACAGGATCACCCATGTCCTCATCGGAGAAGTTGGGGTGCTCTATGAGCAAAGAAGAATTAAAGTGGCTCAGAGGAAAGTGAGATATGCAAATTTAGGTAATCCACCCCAAATGTTCACATAGACTATTTGTGCCCAAACTGTGGTAGAGCATTACAAGCTGGTATTGGTCTGATCAGCCACTGTTGGACACACTGTGACTTGACTCTAACATAGTGATATTAATTTAGTGCTCGTCAAGAATGAAGGACAACCCTGTGCTCTCTCCTGACCCAAGTTAATGGGGCAAAGTCTCAGAATGTTCAATATATCACTAGATCATGGATTTAGAGCTGCAAGGGAACTCAGAGAGTACCTAGTCTAGCTAAGGAAACTGAGGCTCAGGGAAGTTCAGGAACTTGCCCAAAGTCACATAGATAGTAAGTGGAAGAACAAAGATTCAAACCTTCATCTTCCGATTGCCAATTTATTACTTGTTCCAATGTACCCCATTGTCTTTCCTGGACTGTCTCTGGATTTATTTATCATTAGAGATTTGTCATTTTGGAAAACAGGTAATGAACTAAGCACAGCTCAGGCATGTTGGAAGCCTTGGGAGTGAGGGGGATAGGAGGAGGAGGAATATGGAGATAAAGGCACATCACAATTGCACACTTCAGCTGTATTTCTGGAGGTGGGAGTGGAATGTGGGGAGGTGGGGCAGAGCAAAGCTAACTGATCCCATAAAAGGTAATAGATAACATTTATAGTGCTCTGTCAGGCACTCTGCTGAGCACTTCACAATTATAGTCACATTTGGTCCTCCCAACAACTTGGGTAGGTAGGTGCTATTCTCCTCTTCCTCCTCCTCCCCTTTTTCCTCCTCCTCCTCCTCCTTCTTCTTTTCTCTCTCTGTCTCTCTCTCTCTCTCTCTCTCTTTCTTGCTCTCAGGAGGGACCTGAGGCAAGCACAAAGTCACAGTAGCTACACAACTGCTGCCCTAAACTTGTTAACTTTAGCTTTGGTCTCATGGTACAAATAGTTTTAAAGTTATTAAACTTCTATTATATAATTTGATATCTGAAACATGCTGATCTATGGTTGTTCTCTGTAAAATATGGCAACAATTAACTTCTGCTGATTTGGTTTTCTAGATTAGAAGGCAATCAACATTTAACTGAGTCAAACTAAAGAGAGAGTCATATTTTATAAAAATATTTTTAATATACCTCAGAAACTGCTAAGTGGATCAGTGAATAAAGTATCAAGCCTGGAGTCAGGAAGACCTGAGTTCAAATTCAGCCTCAGACACTTACCAACTGGGGAGCAGGGAGCCTGGGCAAGTCACTTAGCCTCTTCCTGCCTCAGTTTCATCTGTGAAATGGAGATCATAACAGCGCCTATATCCCCTGGTTGTTTTGAGCATCAGAGGAGGTTATTTATGAAGCACTTAAGTAAGTATAGTGCCTGGCACATGGTAAACATTCTATCAATGTTAACCTTCATTATTATAACAAATATTACACTTTACTTCAAAATATATACTGTTAAGGCTTATAGTTTACAGTGCTTACATTTTTATAGACTTGGTCCAAAACATCAGCTTGTTGATCAAATTGAAGTTCAACTGGCACCTCCCTTGCAACTTTCATCGCTTCTTCAACCAGTTCCTGGACATCTGGATGATCAGCAGTTACCACTATGTCTGAAGATTCTGATTCTTTTAAATATGAAGTTGGGATTTTTAAAAAAATTAATTAAATGTTATTATCATTGAATGTTTGGTAGATGGTCAATCGGGCAACAAACATTGATCATCAAATATCTGACCCCCCCCAAAATCATTACCTTTGGACCGCATTTATATCCCTATCGCATGATGCCGGAGAGCGTAAGGGAAAAAGTGGGAAGGAAGTATTGGTAAAGACCAAGTTGCTGATAAAGGACAACGATCCTTGTTATCATTTACCAACTTCCAGATCATTTTACTTCCTTTCCCAAGAAGCTGAGTACCTGGTTTCATAGGCTTTTTTTTTTCCAACTCAAACCCAATAGGGTTTGATCCAACCCTACCTTCATACTTCATTATGTAGGTGAATCTCCCCTCAAACACTGGCCTACCAAGCTCACTGACCTCCTAAATTCCCATGACCTCCATTTCCACCCCACCAATCCCCCATGTGGAGAAGTGACAAGCGTCACATCCTTCATCTCACCATCGCCCATAACTCCGTGATCTCTAACTCTGAAATGCTTCTCTCTGATCCCAAGCTTCTACTCTTCTTTCTCACCTTCCACCTCACCCCAAAACCAGTTCCTTGTGTTTATTGTGACCCCCTCTGCTCCCCTGGTCCATTATCACTGCCGTGGCTCCACTTCCATTCCTTCACTCTCTAGCTGTAGGCAAGTCACTTAGTCTCTTTTAGGCTCAGCTTCCTCAACTGCAAAATGGGGAAAGTAATAGCACCTACCTCACAGAAGATCAGATGAGATAATTATTTGTAAAGCACTTAACCTAGTGTTTGGCACATAGTAGGTGCTTAATAATGTATTACCCTCTTCTTTCCTTCCCTCCCTCCTCCTCTTTCTCCTTCCCTCTGTTCTTCCCTCCTTTCTTTTCTCCCTCTCTCTCTCCCTTCCCTTTTTCCTTGCTTCCTCCCTCTGGCCCTTCTTTCCCTTCCTCTCTCCCTCCCTCCCTCCCTTCCTTCCTTCTGGCTAGCACAATGCTCTCTATATAATAGAAGCTTAATAAGTGTTTGTTGACTAGAACACAACTTAATAACATGGTTTACTTTCAAGATCACTTTAAAAGCACTGTGATCAGGATATGGTATTTCATCATCATTATTTTTGTTTTAGATGCAGTCAGTATCACTGTAGGACATTTAACATAATGGGCACTGCATAACACTAAGCAATTGTTTGACAGAATAGAAATAAAACTGATAATAGTTTTATTTCTATGGTCAATGGCATCCTCTAAGGCTCTCAGAAAAATGTGTCTTTCATATTTGTTCTCTCACATCCTATAAAGAAGGTACGGAGGCCTGCAACACCAAATTTACTTGCATGTTTTTTCCTCATTCCATTCTTGAGGTTTTTTTCCTCCTAATTTCTCAGTGGCAGATTGTCTTGAAGGTCAATAGTACAAAAAAGTGTTAGTCAAAGCAACTGAAGATGCTCCTCTAGAAGGGAAATTATATTTCTGGCTACAGGATTTAAGGTCCCTGTTTCACCATAACAAAAGCTGCTTTTTTTATTAGCAAACTAGCTACTAAAAGAAATCATACAAAAATGGTATTATGCCCAATTTACAAATGAGGAAAGAATGAACATTTTTAGTTAGATGACTTATGTAGGCATTTATTAAATACCTACTGTTGTCAAGCATTGGGGATACAAATACAAAGAATGAAACAATCTCTAGTAGGAAGTATTATCCCAAAAGGACAAAGATAACTTAATTCATAAATAATTATCATTCCACTAAACCACTTAAAATATTAGCATCTTTGGAAAAAGAAAGCATATTACACACTATTTTCTCTAATTTCTATGTCTAATTTTAAAAATTTAAGTTCTAAAGTCATAAATTATGTATGAACAATACTTTTAAAAAACACTTTTCACTTTCCCCTCCCCTATTTCCAATTCTAGGAAGAATTGTTTTGTTTAAGTCTAAAGAAATAAAAATACCAAAAAAATCAATTTACCATCTTTGATTTCATGAGTTGTTTCCAGGTCTGTTTTGGAGTCAGTGTCATCCATAGATTCACTGACTGGTTTGACACTGGTAGATGAAGTACCTTCCTTACCTAAATAATATAATGTAAAAAATATTTGTATTTTAAAAGGCATAGAAACATAGAAACATCTAATTCACTTTATCTTTTCAAGAAAGGTGGATTCAGGGCATAACTGCTTAAAAGGCTATAGTAGGTTCACTAATTCAGTAAAAATTCTGGACTTCTGGATGAGTTTGAAATAGTTATAGGGTCATAAGAATTTGTAGCCAGAATATGGAAATGTATTTTTCATGATTTCACATGTAAGTGATATCATATTTCTTGACTTCTGTATGGGTGGGGAGAGGTGAGAGGGAGAGAGAGAATTCAAAACTCAAAATTAAAAAAAAATAATGTTAAAAATAAATGAATAATAAACTGGAGGAGAATAGAGTTTGAAGCCAGAAGAACCTTTAGAGATTTAGTCCCAGTCTTTCTTTTTACATATGAGGAATCTAAGGCCCAAAGTCACATATGAACATAGACAATGGGGAAACAAAATTATTACTTTTTTCAGATAATATGATGGATTATTTAGGGAACACTAGAGAATCAACTAAAAATCATCGTCTTTTCCATATATTAACCACACAAAACTTCAGTATTCTACAGTATTTTTAGTATACTACAGTATTTTCAGTATACTACAAATAAAATCCAACAGGAAGAGCTACAAAGAGAAATTCCATTTAAAATAATCCTAGACAGTACCAAATAATTAGAAGTCTACCTGTGAAGACGCACACAGGAACTAGACAAGTAAAATTACAAAATACTCTTCAGACAAATAAAGATAGATCTAAATAACTGGAGAACTATTAATGGCTCATGCGTAGACTGGGCCAATGTAATAAAAATGACAATACTACCTAAATTAATGTATTTATTCAGTTCCATAGCAATCAAACTATCAAAGAATTACTTAATAGCACTAGAAAAAATAATAACAAAATTCATTTGCAGGAACAAAAGGTCAAGAATATCAAGAAAATTAATGGAAAATAACGAGGAGGAGGAGGGGAAACTAGCAATAACAGATCTCAAACTATACTACAAAGCTATAATCATAAAAAAATTGATATAGGTAAGAAAAAGAATGGTTGATAAGTGGAACAATGTATAGATGTGCAGTAACCTGGTGTCTGATAAACTCCAAGATTCCAGCTATGTGTGCAAGAGCTCATTGCTCCACAAAAACTTCTGGGAAAACTACAAAGTAACAGAAACTAGGTATGGAGAAACGATTCACACTTGTAATGCTAATGAGATTAAAGATCTTTCCTACCAGTTAATAGGCCTGCCCATTAAGGAAAGCTTGATTAGGGGAGTCCCACTCCTTTTGTTAATTTCTAATGCACTGGTTTCTCAAAGGGTTGTGATGCCCTCTGGCTCTGAAAAATGTATAAATACTCTGAGGCAAGGTTTTACTTTGGGGGCTTAGTCGTTAGAAATGTTTGTCCAGATGAGACTCCAAGCAGGACAACTGCTAAGGAGCCCCTAGCTTTGAAAACTCAGATGTTGGTGTTTCTCTCTCTGGTAACTATGTAGGTATGGTTAGACAGTTATCTGTTGATCTGTGATGTATGTATTGCTTACAGTTGGAAACCTATCTGTTGGCTGATCTTTGTTTCTCTGTTTCTGAAGTTGAGGGTGCTGACTTTTTTCCCCTGAACTAAGTGAATGTTATATGTGCTTGATTAAAATGATTGTCGACCCTCCAAAAGTTGCTTTCCTTTTAGAAAAGCAGATCTAAGAAGCTGTATAGCAGGCCATCCTGGATGTGTCCAAGTGCTGGCTTTTACAATACTACATATGAAGATAAGATCAAAATAAGTACAAGATTTAAACATTTGTGCTATTCTGCCACATACATTGAGTGATAAACAGAAACATCAAAGACTTGATTTTTTTTTCTGATCATCTTAGGGAAGATGAAAACAAAACACACTTCCAAGAAAAATTAAAACTAGTACGACCATAAATCACAGCATATCAAAAATTTCAGCATCCTGGAGATCTTAGAAAATGGCCAAATCAAAATTACAAATGAAGATAACATTAAAATTTTTTAACATCTATTGGTATTGGAGTATGAGAGTTATAGGACAGGGCAAGTCAGGAAAAAGCTAAGCCTAGTATAAGTCAATCATGTTGGGATGAGTTCCAAAAAATAAAAAAAAGGAAGGGGTGAGGAGGGATACAATGAGAAAGAAGAGGCAGAATGAGAACAATTTTCTCACATAAAAAAGCCATGCAAGGAAGAGTTTTTACAATGAAGGGGAAAATGAGGGGATGTGCTTGAATCTCATTTTCATCAAAATTGGTTCAAAGAGAGAAAAATACACATACACACCTACATATATATATATGTGCATGTATGTATATATATATATATAAATACACATATATGTGCATATATATACACCCATATGTATACATATATACATACACACTCAGTTGGACATAAAAATCTATCTTACCCAACAGGTAAACAGGAGAGGAAAGAGGATAAGAGAAGTGGAGGAAAATGACAAAAGGGATTAAGGGAGCGGTGGTCAGAAGCAAGACTTTTGAGGAGAGACAGCATAAAAAGAGAAAGAGATGAATAAACAGAAGAAAATGGAATGGAGGGAAATACACAGTAGTCATAACTATGAATGTAGATGGGATGACCTCACCCATAAAACTGATTGAATTAGATGCCAAAATCCAACACTATGTTGTTTAAAAGAGACACAGTTGAAACAGAAAGACACACACAGAATTAAAACAAAGGGCTGGAACAGAATCTTTGCTTCAGCTGAGGTTAAAAAAGGCTAGAGGTAATCAGGAAAACCACATTATGCTAAAAAGGTACCACAGACAATGAAGTAACATAAAATTTTTTATAGCAAGTTTCTCTGATAAGGGTCTTATTTCTCAAATACATACTGAATATAAAACTGGGTCAAATTTATAATAATAAGATCCATTCTCCAGCTGATAAATGGTCAAAGGATATTAACAGTTAGTTTTCAGAAGAAATCAAAGCTATCTATAGTCAAAGAAAATAAAATGCTGTAAATCACTATTGATTACAGAAAAGCAAATTAAAACAACTTTGAGGTACCACTTCATACTTCAGAAATGACAAATGCTAGAGAAGATAAGGGGAAAATAGCTATATTAATGAATTGCTGGTGGAGTATTGAACTGGTCCAACCATTCTGGAATACAACTTGGAACTAAGCCCAAAGTACTATAAATCTGTGCATGCTTTTGATCCAGCAATATCACTATTAGGTCTGTATCCTAAACATAAAATAAAAAGGAAAAAGACCTATATCTACAAAAATATTTAAAGCAGTTATTCTTATGGTGGCAAAGAACTGGAAATTGAGGGGATGCTCATCAATTGGGGAATGATTGAACACATAGTGGCATATGATTGTGATTGCATATTATTGTGCTATAAGAAATGACAAGTGGGGTAGTTTCAGAAAAGCATGGCAAGACCTACATGAACTGAAAAGTGAGAAGAAAAGACTTATATGAAAAGAAAAATGAGACAAACCAGATATCACTGTACATGGTGTCATGCTATTATGATGATCAACTGTGAAAAACTTGACTACTCTGATAAATAAAATGGTCCAAGACAATAGAAAGGACTCATGAAGGAAAAATGCTATCCACCTCCAGAGAGAGAACTGAGTGCAGACTAAAGTATAATTTTTTATTTTATTTATTTCTTTATTTTTATTTATATCTTATATTTATATTTTATTTCTTTATTTTTTATTTATTTCTTTATTTTTCTTGTTTTTTAAAAAATATGGCTAATATGGAAATATTTTGTATGATTTTATATGTATAATTGATAAATTGCTTGTTTTCTCAATGGTTGGTGAAGGGAGAGAATTTGGAACTCAAAATTTAAAAAGAAAAGAATGTTAAAAATGATCAATTAAAATATAAAAAAAAAAATAAAGGCACTGCCTCCATAGACACATAGCTTAATGAACAGAAGACAGCATTCAGAAAATTAAGCGTATGTTTCTTTACTTTTTTTTTCACTGCTCTGCTCTTCTGGGGTTTGTTCTGAGCTTTGCTCTTCTTCAGTTTTTTCTTCTGAGACTTTATCTTCTGAGCTTTTTTCATCAGTGTGTTCTTCCTCCCCTGTTTTCTTCAATGAGTCTTTTTCCTCTAGTTTTGATTCATCAGACTTATCTTCGTCTTCGTCTTTTAATTCTTTTGCCTCTAAAAGTCAGAAATAGGTTTTGTCAGCAAAGGGTACTTTTATTTTAAAAATTAAAATGAACAATGACCTCCCGACACTGCACATGCATACACAAAATAATGATAAACAAAAGAACTGAACATGTCACACTGGTTACCTCCACCTTCTACCAAAAAAATACCCCTCAAACTCCAAAACCTAAAAAAAAGTCATGGTGATATAACCCTATAATTCCAGCTATCAAGGAAGCTGAAGCTGGTGGTTCTTTTGAATTCAAATTCAGAAATATGAACTTCAGTGCAACCAAGTGTCTGCACTAAGTCCAGAATCAATATGGTTAGGTTCTATGAGTGGAAGAGGGAGGTTACCTATGGAGGAGTGAACTGGCTCATGTTGGAAAGAAAGCAGGCCAAAGCTCCTGTGCCAATCAATGGTGGAATTGAGCCCATGAGATGGCATTTATAGCCCTGGACTTTCACCTTGGACTAGATAGGGAAAATATGAATTAAAAAAAAAAAAGCTTGAGAAAAACCAATAGTCAAACTCTTCTAGACATTCTAAAATAGAATGATCCAATTGTCAAATATAGAGACAGTAAAGTTAAAACTGTGAATCCACTCTGCCTTAGGCCACATAGATCTGAACCTGCTTCTTGTCTAAGCAGAAATGAGTAATGAGTGGTCCAGCTTCATTCCACGGGAGAGAATAAACCCAGAGAACAAGACAACCAGCCAATCAAGCAACCAAATCAAAATTATTTTATGAAAAGTAGGGAAGAAAATTTTAAATATAAAATGATGTGACTGATAGTATCTACTCTTTTTAATTCCCAGCCTCTCTGTCCCCCATTTCTTATGGATGTCTGTATAAAGTGTTCATGTCTAATCTTAGTTTTTATTTTTAAAGAAGTTAGAATAAGTTATTATAGCTTATCATTTATCTGGATGGGGATTAGTCATTGCAGGGTTGGTCCGTAGCATATTATTAAAATTTCAGAACACTTTTTCTCAAACACTCTGTGTCCCAGTATATCTCCCCATTGCAACAACAACAAACAAACAAATAACAAATTTTGTTGGCCTAAGAAAAATATTTGCATAAATTAAGTCTATTGTGAAAATAATTATGCAGTACCATGTCAGGAGTCCCATGTCAGGACCACCCCTCTTTTTTTATTTCTTTTTTACTATTAAGAGACACCCTGTTTTCCAGAGCTAAGACCCTGAGCTTGGCAATAACAACAATCCTCTGTGCTCACCCTCTCTAGTTTCTTTCTTCCAATGAATAAAGAACACTATTTGCTTATAACCACTGTTAGCTCTTTGGTTTTGTTTCTTAAATTATTTTTTTCAGTGAATAAAAATCTATGTTCTCGCTCTCAATGGGAAAAAAAAGAAAAGCAAATGCATAGTCAAAACAAATTCCTGAATTGGCCATATCCAAAAATATTCATATCTCATTTTGTACCCTGTCCATCACCTCTCTGTCAGAAGAAATGGATAACGTTTCATCATAATTCTTCTGGATTCTAAGTAGTTGAACAGATATTGTCTTTATATTCTCCCCTAGCACACTACCTAGTGATATTTGTTGAACTGAATTAATATTGATCTTATTAGTTAATAAAAATGAATCTAAAATCAATGATTTTAATACCATGGAACTCACCCAGCCAGGGCTCATAGATAAGTTGAGCAAGTAAAATATAAGAAGTAGAAAATATTTATTTGTTCATTTGCTGTTGGATGTAACCACGAGCCTTGCTGTTCCTCTTTCTTTGTTGTGTGATAACCAACTTACAGCATAGCTATAAACACCACTTTTTCTCCACTACTCTCTCCAGAGCATAAATGCTCCTGAAAGGAGAGGAATTCCAGGGTAAAGATCTGATAAAACTACAGTTAACAAAAAGTAAAGGGACCCTTTCTGAATTTTCTGTTTTGTGGAGAGGGCTAAATTTAAACCTCACCCCTGTTCAGAGATCATAGCTATTTTCTTTGTCTAGCTTAAAGCAGAAGACCAAATTTGGTAGAATTAAAAATATGTATTTACCATGTTTTTTAATCATTTTTTCTATTTGCAGCCTATCTGCCACAGATTTAATAGCTGCTTCTGTTGCCTCAGCTTTAGATTTATCTAGGAATAATTTTTTGGCTTCTTCGATATGTGGTTCCATAAGTTGGTTATAGTCAAGAACCTGGAGGGAATATTTGAGAAAAGATGCACAGACAAATTTAGCATTATCTATGTTATCATATATGTGTTTAATTCCACAAATCTATCAATGCTGATTAATATCTCTTTAGTCTAGAAATCTTGTCTCCTTACATGAGTGTTCTTGCAGGACGGCATTTTCCCTGATGAAAGTTATGGAGGTAATTAGTCTGCAACTGTCCTGAACCAAGTTATAATTAAATGAGATAATATCTGTAAAGTGCTTAAGACTTTATAAATGCTGAGTTCTTTTTTCCCTTCCTTCCTTCCTTCCTTCTTTCCTTCCTTCCTTCTTTCCTTCCTTCTTTCCTTCCTTTGATTCTTCCTTCCTTCCTGACAGAAATATGTGATGAGTTTGCAAGGGTTGCAAGAGGGAGAGAGGATGGGGAACTGGCACAGTATGGTCTATGATCATGAAAACATTTCCATCATCAGAGAAGACCTATGGTTCCAAATTGTTCTACCAGCTGTTACCATAACTAGGTATGGTATAGTATTTCCAAACTCCATATATTTGCAAAGGCATGGATTACATTCCCTTCTTCTGGCCTCTTTCAATCCTTAGCTTCCTTTAAGGCTCAATTCAGGTACCATCTCTGGGTAATACCAGCTGATTTCTCTTATAGTTAAGTTTTCTCTCCTGTCTAACACTATCTTGTATTTACTTAGCTGTTTATATGTTGTATTCCCCAGTACAGGGCAAGTTCCTTGTGGACAAGGACTATTTCTCATGTTTGTCTTTGTATCCCTAGTACTTAGTACAGTTTCCAGCATACAGCAGGTGCTTAATAAATACTTTAAAAATTGATTTGCTTAATTGAACCAGAGAAAAGTCAGGAAGACCAAAGGGCCACAGGGGTAGCACAGGGCAAAAAAGGGTGATGCTTCATCAGCTATGCTCAACTATAATGAAATGGGGTGGCAATGTCCAGGAGAGAGTAAAATAATGGAAATTATGCCCAAATGGTAAGGGGACAAGGGGAAATGAAATATCAGGTTGCAGATCAAAGACGAAGTGCAGACTGATGGCTATGTGAAACTATTTTCTTAGTTTAGCACATCTGGTTTAGCACACTGGTGGGGTACTGACTAGGTTATACCTACTGAAGTGTACTTTCTCCACAGTAATGAGGAAACCTACGTCCCAAATTTGTGATAAAGACAAAGATCAGCAGATATAATCTGTCAATTAGTGACTTATTTTAAGTAGAAGAGAACTCATTTGGTACTCAAATCAACATTTAACCACCAATCAATTAATCAATAAATAGCATTTATTAAATAACCAGTACATGCTAGGTACTATATTAGTCACTATCGATACAAAGACAAAAATGAAACAGATCCTTTCCTTAAGGAGTTTTCATTTTATAAGAGATCACAATATATACATGAATAAGTCCATGTGAAATTCAGGGATAGGGACTAGCCTTGAGATATCAATGACATTGAGAAGTCCCAGGTGAGGAAATTCCCACTACCAATGTAGGTTTTCACCTTTTCTGTGATTTCACTGAAATAGAGTTGCCTAGAGCAATAAGAGGTTAAGTAGCTTGCCCAGGTTCACACAAGTAGTATTTATGGCTCAGAACTTGAATTCAAATCTTCCTAGCTTCAAGGCCTATTCACTACCCATTAAGGCACTGGGTTAGAAATCCAATAAGGTATACTTATACAAATTTGAGTCCTGCTTGCAACACAAAGTTCAAAAAACATAAAGGGATGGGAACAAAATTAAGTGCCTACCACATGCCAGGTAATGTGTTAAATGTTTTACAAATACTGCATTTGATATTTTACAATAAACCTGTGAGGTTAGTGCTCTTATTATCCCTATTAAACCGAGGCAGAGGTCACTGAGATTGAAGAAACTAAGGTGAAATGACTTGTCCAGAATCACACAGTTAAGTGTCTGAGGCTGGATCTGAACTTGGGTCTTCCTGACTCCAGGCCCAGCTTTCTATCCAGTGGATCACCGAACTACTTCTTATATATAAATAACAAGGCATATCTGTTGGAAGGAGGGCTCCAATGGCTGTGAGGGTTTAGGAAAAGCTTTATGTAGAGGTGGCTTTTAAGAAAGGGTAAGGAGGAAGTACACTGCAGGTACTAAGGCCAAGTAGTACAAAACTGGAGAGATAAGAGATGAAGTATTGTGTGTCAGAAAGAGCAAGAAAATAATTTTGACTAGATCACAGAGTGAGAGGAGAAAAACAATGTATTCTAAGGTTAGAAAGGGAGCTTAAGCATAGGTTTCCACGGGCTTTTTAAAAGCTTTATTTCTGAGAAGCTTATATTTGGGTAGGGTAACAACATGGTCAGTTGTGTACTCTAGAAAAATCATTTCCGTATTGGGTATAGGATGAACTGGTGAGAGGCAGGGCTTGAAGACCAACTCCCAGGCTACTCAATAATCTTGTTGACAGGCCACGAAGGCTGTATGAGGAGTGAGAAAGTTACAGACTGGAGAGAGGTTATGGAAGTAGGAATGATGAAATTTGGCACCTATATGGATATGTGGGGTATGAGAAGTGAAGAATCAAGGGAAATTAAGCACCCAGTTAACTCAAGGTTGTTAACTTGGGGAACTGGAAAGATGGTGGTACTTTCAACAGAAATAGGGAAATTCAGAAGAGGAGTGAGTTGGGGGAAAGAAATCAATCAGCAAGTAGTTATCAAATGCCTTCTATGTACCACCTTTTGTGGGGGGAGGGTAAAACCCCAGTATCCAAATTAACAATGTAGAATCTAAAAGTCTAAATACAAACTAAAACTCTTTAAATTATGACCAATTATGTATATGCATACATTTGCATATATATGCATGTACACACACCTGTCCTTGGTATTTAGCTGCAATTAAATTACACAGAGTTGTTTTCCCTGAGGATTTTGGTCCATATACAAAAACTTTACATGGTGGAATTGGCATTGGAGGAAGAAGGTAGGGACGTGGATTCCTCATAAATGTGATGAGTGCTTCTTCAGATGAAAGACAGTACATTTTACCTAGGAAACTTAAAAAAAGATATTTCAACAAAGTAAAAACATAAAAACAAGGCTGAAAATGTCATTCAAAAAACGTCACTGATATTGCTTACCTAACACTCAAATCTGGCAATCCCATTTCAATGTTACCTTCTTTTAAAGCAACAGGACAAGCTCTTCCCCATCTGCTTCTGTGCCATCTATATCTAGGTGCAATTAATTTATAAGATGAAAGCGTCCGGAATAACTCATCCTGTTGGTAACAAAATGAAATTTAAGTTGTATACATATATCTTTATGAAACTTTAAATAATAATATTCTTTTCTACCTTACATTTTCATTTGATAGGTTTTAAAAAACTATCATCACTGTTTTTATTTGTAAGTTTTTAAACAGTTTACATTTAATTTATATTTTTCTAAATTAAACATTTTTCTAAGTTCTCTCTGATAATATTCTGAGTATCAACATAGCACAAACTTTTCTTTAACTATATTTATTTGATTTTCACAATAACAATGATATCCTGTTTGGAAGGTAACAAGGATGTTAAAAGACTTCAGAATTATGCCATCTGTATGGAATGGAACAGGATTCAATCAATCAACATTTTATAAATACGTACAATGTGCCAAGGCATTGTGCTAAGTGCTGGCAATATGAAAAGATTGCTTCTGTCCTCAAGAAGTAAAGCAAATTATATACAGGATAAATAGGAAATAATTCACAGAAGGAAGGCACTAGAGTTAAGAGGGGTTGAGAAAGGTTTCCCGTAAAAGATGGGATTTTAGTTGAGATTTAAAGGGAGCCAGGTAAGTCAATACTCAGAGCAGAAAAGGGAGTGTGTTCTAGACATGGGGGATAGCCAGAGAAAAAGCCCACTGCAGAGAGATAGAATGTTGTTGTTATGTAGTCATTTTAGTCACGTCTGACTCTTTGTGACCCCAAGAAATTTGGGGTTTTCTCGGCAAAAATACTAGAATGGTTTGCCATTTTCTTCTCCAGCTCAAAAATAATGATGTAGAATCAATAATAGGCGCTGTCAGCAAAGAAATCATCTGGTCAGTATAATATTTGGTGATTCCTTGATGAAGTATACCAACGTAGCTACCTTTCAACAAGAAATCTTATAGAGAAATCTTTTTTTTCTTTTTAAGAAATTTATATGGGATGTCACAAAGAACCTACCAAGACTTTTGAAATTTCACAGCCACTAATCTACTTCTGGTGACTATTGTGAACATACAATGTTACTGGAAGGAAATGAGAAAGCATTGCTAAAGATTATGAAACCATGGATAGGAAACTGATGACCCCTTTTCAACCCCTTTGCTGATTAAAAAGGAACTTTGGAAGGAAAGGCAAATTTGGGAAGTGATCAGCTGGTGTCGAAGAACAGAGTTGAATTTCTGAATCTCAGCTTTAAATACAGGAATGGGACCAGTGAAGGAGAACACTCAACAAAGGCTGGGAAAAATATAATGGCCTGGAGTTTTAATCTAATTTAAAAAACCTGTCACTTTGAACTGAAAAAAGGAGGGGGCATAGAGAAAACTGACTGTGCATACTTGGCAAAGTAGATACCACAGAAAGTATCTGCAATCAGGAGGAACAGCAGTATTTCACAAGAAACAAAATCTGAGAATAGAGAGTAACAAAACCCATGACCGTGTGTGTGTGTGTGTGTGTGTGTGTGTGTGTGTGTGTGTGTGTGTATTCACGGAGTGTGAATAATAAGCAATGTGAATTCAAGATCCTAACTTGTCTAAGGTAGCACAGTTGACCCCACTGGGACTTGAGATGATTTGTTACCCATGATTATGATATGGTTCTGGAAAATTATTCCTTCCTTATTCAAAAAGGACAGGATGGATAAATAGGAGCAGAATAGCTTTATATGGAAGTTCAGTGAGAGAGTAACTTTAGGATTCCCAAACTCCAAAATATAAGCCAGTTTGGCAGTGATGGGAAGATCTCAAAAATGATACTTTGAAGAAACAACTGCAGTGAGTGGGAAAGGATGAGGGGGTATTGTATTTACAGAATCTGATGTGAATATACAGGTGACTTACTGATCAACTTGGACTTTAAAATGAAATACACAATGTATAAATGGTGTCAAATTATATGCTTTCTCAATGAGGGGAGTGGGAGGGAGTTTGGCACTCAAAAATTTTTAAAAATGAATATCAAAAATTGGGTTTTTACATGTAATTGGGAAAAAATAAAATATCCAAATAAATAAATAAAAAGACATGTACGGAAGATGGAAGCAGGGACAGGTATGCAAAAAAAAAACCTGCTAATATTTTTATTTTAATAAGTGCTATATGTTTAATATGTTAAAGCATTTTGTTATATATGTTAAATATGTTAAAGCATTTTGTAAATCTTAAAGCACTATATAAATGCTGACAATCGTCATTATCATAATCATTGCATTTGTTCCCCACAACAGCCTTGTAGGGTAGTTGCCGTTACTGCTCCCATTTTACAGACTTTTTCAGTGTTTCCTTTAGAGTGCACAGAATTTGTCTCCTATGGCTAAGAACAGCTGTTTCCTCTTTTGAAATGAGGTTGATGGGGTTAAATGGCCTCCCTACAGAACTGAAAAAGTCTTTGAGATTAGATTTGAACTCAGGTTTTCCTGACTCCAAGTTCAACAGCTTATCCACTATGCCATCTGGTGGTCTCTCAAAGAATACATTAACAATGAATAAATTTTTATAATTTATTAGGTATGCATTCATAAAATTTTAATTTCACTCCCACTTTTTAATTCAGTGACATCAAAGTGCATTTTGAATATCTTCCACCAGGTCATGCTTGTTAACTGTAGGTATCTCCCAGGCCTCTGTCTCTTCTCCCTCAATACTATTTTGCTTGTTGATGTCACAGGCCCAAAGAATTCATTTATCATAAAGAAGTAGATCTCAGATGTATTTATTCAGCCTTCCAGCTATCCTAACTTCCAGATTCTCAGATGTATTTATTCAGCCTTCCAGCTATCCTAACTTCTAGTTTCACACCTCTGACTGCCTACTGAACATAATGAACTGGATGTCTAATAGACACCTCAAAATCAACACAACCAAAATGTAACTCATCATCTTCCCCCCAAACACTCTCCTTTTCCTAACTTTCCTGTTACTACTCTCTGAGGGCACCATTATCAGTCACCCAGGCTAAGTCTCATCCTCAGCACCTCAGAGCTCTCACCTCAATCTCCCATCCCTCCACTCACATCAAATATGTTGCCAAGTTCTATCAATTCTCCCTTCACAACATCTCTTGAATTTACCCCCTTTGCTCCACTGACATTGCTGCCTCCCTGGTACAGGTCTCTTTACCTCATGCTCGGAGTATTGCAATAGCTTTCTGGTTCATCTTCCAGATTCAAATCTTTCCTCACTCCAGTACACCCTTCTCTTAGCTGCCAAAGTGAGCTTCTTAAAGGCCAGGTCTGAACATGTCCCCTCTCCATTCAATAAAATTTCATGTTTCTCTTTTATCTCCAGGATCAAATATTAAATCTTCTGCTTGGCTTTTAAAGCTTTTTGCAACTTGGTCCCTTACTATCTTTTCAATTTTCCAATCTTCTTATACATTACTGTTCTCCACAAAAGATCCAGTGATTCTTGTCTTCTTGAAGTCCCTCCCAGAAGTAACATTCCAGATCCTAATTCAGTGCATTTTCACTGACTGCCTCCTACTCCTGGAATTCTCTCCCTCTTGAAACCTACCTCCTGGCTCTCTTGGCCTCTTTCAAGTCTCAGCTAAAATTCTACCTTCTTCAAGAAGGCTTTTCCAGCGCTAATGTCTACCCTCTGAAACTAGCTCCAGTTTATCGAGTGTCTTTCTTGTATGTTCATGATTATTTGCATGCTGTTGGCTAATTGAAAATAGGAACTGTTTCTGCCTTTGTAGTCCCAGGAATTACCACAGAATCTAGCTAGGTGGAGCAGTGAATATAGAATGCTAGACCAGAAGTCAGACAGACTCTTCCAGATTTCAAATCTGGCCCCAGGAACTTACTGGCTGTGTGACCGTGGACAAGTCATTTAATCCTGTTTGTATCAGTTTCCTCATCAGTAAAGTGAGCTGGAGAAGGAAACAGCAAAACACTCCAGTATTTCTTCCAAGAAAACCCCATATGGAGTCATGAAGAGTTTGACATAACTGAAATGACTGAACAATAAGTGCTTAACAAATAATGCCTGTTGACTTGATAAAAATTATGTTGTATGCTATTGATTTATAAGGGGTATTGTAAAATGCCATATTTTAGAGAAAGAAGTTTTATAAAAATAACACATTTTATGAGTCTACTTTTTAAAAGATGGCCTGCAACATTTCTTTAAAATAGAAAATTATGTAAATAAAAACATAAAATGAAATAGAAATGATTATATATATTCATGCTAAATTAGTTGAGTCCAACTTACATTATCCATGGCCTCTGATAGTTCTTCCTCAGCACTCTGAAGTCTGGTTATAACTCCTGCCCTTTTCAGTCCAAGGCAATCAAATCTGTCTATAACTGACTAAGGTTAAAGAACAAAGGACTACATTACTTGAAATATCTCATAAATTAAGAATTACAGCTCCTTATTAAATTTAGTCTTGTGAATTTAAAATTTATGGAATACTATAGAACAGCTGTGAATAGTAGCACCAACAAGTTTTTTCCTCATGAAATAGTTTATAAAAACAAAAATTCATGGAAGATGAGAAAAATAACAAATAAAAATATTAAATCACATTCATTTTTCAGAGAGTTTTCTTTAGGACAGGAAGTTGGTAACTGCTCAACTGTGCTTGTTCCTCCACTGGGAACAGGTTGGCAGGTCACTAGGTTGCTGGACTGGGTCCTCCCTTTATGGGGCATCTCTGCTGGATGAGTTGGCCTGCTGGGCTCACTCTACAATGAGTCATCTGCATTTCCACCACCTCCTGCCTTAGACTTGCCTGGGTGTTACAGAGTCCTTTCTTTTTGCTAGAAAGCTACTGTAAAGCTACAATAGCTTTAGATGAGGAGTTGAGTATCTTAAACAAGTACTAATCAAATCGGTTTAATGTCTCACCTGAGCGGGAGACAAAAGGGGACTTTCAGTCAACCCTAGGTTCTAAATCCATTTTGCATACTGAGATAGTAAGTAAGCATGATGGGCTGGTGGGAGCTGAGGTATCCCTAATCTTAGTAAACCCCTGTGAGAAAATTCTCTCCTTGTTATAAGCACAGAGTTGACCCTGTAATTTCCCAGATACAGGGTGCTGACCCAAGGGATCTTTCCCTGGCACCAGGTTCCCAAGGACCATGCTCTGATAGCCCTTCTATCTTGTCCTTTCAACAAAGCTCTCTCTGTTGAGTCCCTGAGTTTTCCCATCTATCCCAGAAGCTCAGCACCCAGACTATCTGCATATACTCACCACTCTCTAATCCTGCCCCACATCACCTAATTAGCATACTTGGCTTTCTTTTCATTGTCTCTTTTACTTTTAAGCTTTGATATCACTCTCATTAAGCTGCAAGTTCCCTAAGGAACTGCACCTGCTTCTATGGACACAATAAACTTTGCCACTTGACTGAAAGACAATTCGAGTGTGTGAACTTATTCCAGGTGATGCCACTTTGCACTTGACATTTTGGGGGTCCCATCACCCCTAAACTGCATCAAGCAGTGATAAACTTCATGCAATTTTTTTTGTTCAATTTATATAATTTGATATTTAGGGTAAATTGTGAGTTTGCACTTGGATATGTGGGACTATACAAGATCAGTGGCATGCTGACTTAATTAAAACTTATCTTAATGGCACTGGGAAAGCAAGTAAAATGACAATATTTATGTCTCCCTGGGACTACTAGAGGACAAGGACTGTTTTTTATTTCTTTTTCTATCCCCAAAGCTTAGCACAGTATCTGGCACAATGCATCTGCTTAATAAATGTTTATTGACTTATTGAAACTCAAAATGAAATGGTCCGTGGACTGAATACTAACTTCATTGCTGTTGTTCCTGTGCTTCAGTTGTCAGACTCGTTGTGACCTTATTTGGTGTTTTCTTGGCAAAGATACTGCAGTGGTTTGCCATTTCCTTCTCCAGCTCATTTTACAGATAAGAAAACTGAGCCAAATTGGATTAAGTGACTTACCCAGAGTCACACAGCTAGTAAGCGTATGAAACTAGATTTGAACTCAGGAAGAGGAATTTTCCTGATTTCAGGCTGAGCAATCTATCCACTGCTCCACAAATTAACACTGCCTATGTTGAACTGTATTTTTGTTTATTTTGTTAAACATCTCCCAATTACAGTTTAATGTCCTTTTACCGCACTTGGGGTCTTGTGGGTCTAAACCAAATGTCTTAGAACAATGTGTTAGTGTTCCTACAAGCTGTTCTGAGACTAAACCATGATCAGATTCATGGAGACCATATTTCATTTTCTTTAGTCTAACCTAAGATGTTTATTGATAACTTGGAAACATTCACATGCAGAAGAAAATATAAACTTGTCTCACCACCACTTGGGTCCCTGGAATCCTAAGAAATAAAAGAGCCTACATAATTGTCTTTGGAAACCAAATCTTCTGAGAACTGCAAACTGATTCTGAGTGGCCCATGGCAGTTACGAACAACATCAGTATTATATTCAAGAGGACAAAGGGAACTACATCCCTTTACAAATTCATCATCCCCAGATACCTTTGAATCCAACTATCATGAGGTTACTAAAAATGAGCACAGGGATTGTTAAACTCAGCAAATAGTCCATTTTTTTTCAGTAAAATATTAGGTCAAGTTCTCAGGTGAGGGGAAGCAGTGGAAGAGAGCTATGGGAGGTTTGAGGAGAGATCAAAAGAACTGGAAAATCATCTGTGGTGAGCAGGATGGTTGGACTGATTAGAAAACAAGAAGGGCACAATGACAAGGGCGTGTAGCTTCACAGTGCGACATGAGAGGGGTTGGGTTGAGAGTGATGAGAGTAGGGGACTGGGCAATGGGGGATAACATGAAGTATGAACAACAACAACTGTGGGCTCAGAATCACTGGAGTATAGGACAACATGTGAGTTTGATAATCATTGAGGAATGACTTTGGGTAGGTTATCAAAAAGTCCAAGGATTAGGTTTCATGATTGTGTCTGAATGGGAACAGATTTACGAAGACTTCTCAGGAATATGGAGTCTTCTCCCTGGAGTGGAGGAGACCTTAGGCCCAGGTTTCCATTCCTCCAGAGGCCGGTGATTTCCATATAAGGCTATGTATTGCATTAGGATCAACGGTTGGATATGACTCACTAACTCCTCAATACCTAATTTGCATATGCACACAGTCTGCAGTCCTCACATAGGTTCACCTAATTTGCATAAGTTCTCAATGCCCAATCTGCATGAGTCATCAATGCTTCATTCGCATATATTTTCAATGCCTAATTTGCATATAATGAATGACATGTATTTTCGCAGGCTTTGTAACGTCCTGGAGCGGGAAATTTGAACCGAGTTTCAAAAGGGATTGGTTAGATTTTGCACCTAGAATGTAAGACCGTCCTTCTCAGCCAACGAGAATAAGGGTCAGCTGTGGGAGGGGCATTTTTGAGTCAGGGTCTATATAAATTGCCTTTCTGCTTCTGTAAGGTGCCTCCTGACTCCAGCTTTACTGGTGAAGGGACTGTCTGGTTTCTCTCCAGAAAGGAGATTTTCTGTTTTTACCTTGAGACGTCTCTGAGCAGTCAGTCTGAGTAAGTGGAGTTCATGCTTTCTCCCCAACACATGTCTACTCAGGTAGTAGAGAGACAGTGGTACGAGGAGCTTGATGGAATTGTTTCTCTCTTCCAAAGCAGGTTCCACAAATCAGATTGTCCAATCCCTACTTATCCTTGAAGACCCAATTCAAAAGGTGCCTTCTCCACATGGGCTTTTCAGAACCCAACTGGAAGTGATCTCTCTGTCCTGTGACCCGACATAGAATATGGTTCTCTTATTGCACTTGAACATTCTGCCTTGTAGTAAAGGAATGTGAACTGAAATTTCCTCCTACTAAGCTATTTCATTTTTTATATCTAAATTTTGCCTTAATTCTTTTTCACTATCTAGTTATTATTTAACGTGTATATTCTAGTTTAAGGATGTACCTCTTTTAAAATTCAGCAAAGCAGAAGATCCATGAGGGGCCAGGACATACCCTAAAATAAGTAAAGGTCAGATGCTTTCATGTGTAAATGAAGCACTAAGCATCTTGGGGTTCTGAGGCTTTGAATAGCTCTAACACGAATGAAAAGGTCAGAAAAGACAATTTGTTCTAGCATACCTCTCTACATACCTCCCTTGGTCACCTGCTCTTCATTTCCATAACCCCTCAAAGGAATCTGGGGAATGTAACTGCAAGATCACCCTTAAGGAAGGGCGGGGTCTTTCTCTGAGATAAGCCCAGCTCCAGGCCAGGGAAAAGTGTGGTATTGGGAAGTATATTCCCATCTCAAATGTGAGAGGTGGGAAACCTCAGAGGCTTTTGCCAGTCCCAGGATGAGGGTCTCTGTCTTACCTGAAAGAGTAAAATAGCATTCTAAATGAAAAGAATACTGTAACACCACAACAGAAGAACATGTTGTTGTTGTTAGTGCAGCTAGGTGGTGAGGCTGATGGAGCATTAGTTCAAATGTGACCTCAGACACTTACTAGCTGTGCGACCCTGGGTAAGTCACTTAACCTAACACTGCTTCTGTTCCTCATCTCTAAAATGAGCTGGAGAAGGAAATGGCAAGTTGCTCTAGTTGTCCCTGTCAAGAAAAACCCAAACAGGATCACACAGCTGAAAAACAACTTAACAACCACAAAAATGAAACTTAAGCCTCTTAAGTCCGGTGGATTGACCGATACTTAAGAGATACCAAGGTTGTGCAAAGAGCCAACAGACTTGCCTAGACAAGCCAAGCAAGAACTGTAATTGGCCAAGCCGAACACTGGATTGACTTGTTCAGCAGAGATTCTGTGCCCTGGGACACTCTGAAGCTTTGGGAGTCAGTCTATCCGGACATTGGAACAAGCTGTCCATCATCAGTGCATGTAATGAATCCTGTAATGAACATTGTGAGCCTTCAAAGACAGAAAGGACACGGAGCCATTGAAGTTATGGAATCATGTCTTGGCTATATGTGTTTCTTACTCATGTACCTCACTATAATTGCACTATAAATTTATACCCATGCCTTCTCTTACAGAATATATGTGTATGCATGACAGAATGCACTACATGTTTTTGGGAAATAATCTGTAACTCCTGTTCTTGCTGTGCTATTTTTGTAGGTGTCTTTTTTGAAGAGCTAACTGAAAGATTGGATAATTGTTAATGGGGAATGTATCCTGATGCTGACTTCTGAAATACATTCTATTTTTCTTGCTTTTTTTGCAACATGGCTAATATGGAAATATGTTTTGCATGATTTTATATGTATAATTGATATCACATTTTTTGCCTTCACAATGAGTGGGAGAGGGATAGAAGGGGAGAATTCAGAACTCAAAATTTAAAAAAAAGAATGTTATACATAAACATACAAGCAAACAAACAAATGATTGAATAGTGAATGGAAATAACAGGAGAGCAATCATCCCTCTCAGAACCCAACTTGCTAGTGTGAAGGAGGAAAACCAAGGTACTACAATAGCAAGAAAGTCTACCGAAAGAACATTGACTCAGAGGAGGTTCAGCATCCTCTCTTACTTCAATATAACTGCTTATTGTTTTATTTTTTTTCTCCTGGGAACATCTTGTTAGTAATATCAATGGCCACAATTAACTATAGAGAATTCCACATAGTACATTGGAAACACTGGAAACTTACCAATGGATTAGAAAGTTACCACATGAAATGATGCTGACATCATTTCACATGAAATATGGTTATCTTTTTGACTCTCTAAAACTCATTTTCAAGTATTTCAGGCTCTTTTAAATTATGGAAAATCACAGTATTCAATTAATCTTAAAAATCAAAACAAATCCTTTGTTCCTAAAACTATTAGCTGCAATTATTTTTTTTAGCACTTAGGAAAAATAACCATAATGCACTCAATAAGTTTTCATTTATTTTTTCAAGTGCAAAATATTTATTCTTTATGAACAATCTAGTTACCTGATGGAGTTCTTCTACAGTCTGATTTCCATCTAGTTCAATAAGAAACTGAGAATCATGGTCAGCCATCATTTCCTACATGTGAAAAAAAAAATTAAGGATAGTCAAAATGGCACAAATTGAAACTTTAACTCGTGTTCTCATGGGGAACTAAAAATTATAATATAATGACATAAGTCTAATTATGAAATGTGTCTAAATCATATTCATAATGTTAAAATTTGTTGCAAACAAAGGATCAATCCCTTTACACCTCTCTAATCAATCTTACCATAATGACTATTCCAAACATTTTCATTTCTGCTTCTGCCCTTCACAGTATTCCTCTCCATATCCCATACTCCAGCTTGCCTTAAAACAGAGGCCCTTCATGAATAGTTATTTCTTCCCTCCTCATCTAACACCATTCAGATACCTTCCTCCACCATCACCTCTTTCCCCCCTCTCCCACAAGAAAAGGTGAATTTTCTCCCTGCCTAGATAACTCCCTCAACATTCACCCTTGATCACGGTCTCCTCCAGCAGATTGTCTCCTCTATCAACACTCATTCTCTCTTAATCTTCAATCTCTTTATTGACTTGTTTTTCCCTCTTTTAAAAAATAAAAGCCCAAACCAAATAAACAAATCCTGACTTGATCCACCCATCTCCTCTAGCTACCATTCTTTATCTCTCCACTCTTCTTGGGTAACTTCTTTGAAAGGTCATCTATATTTTCTTTCCTCTCATTTTTTAAATTCTTTGCAATCTACCTTCTAGCCTCATCATGAAACTGAAACTGCTTTTTGCAAAGTCTCTTAACTTTTCAAATTTAATAGTCTTTTCCCCATCCTTATCCTTCTTGACCTTTGACACTGTTGATTACCCTCTTTTCCTTACTACTTTCTTCTCTCCTGGTTCTCTCCCTACTGGTCTGACCACTCCTTTTCTGTCTTTGTTGTATCTTCATCTAGTTCATGCTTCATCGGGAGTCCCCCAAGGCTCTGTCCTGAGTCCTATACTATTTCACTTGGTGATTTCATCAACTCACATAGGTTCAATTATCATTAGTATCTCACCACTGGGTTTGCCAGGAAGGTGGGGAGCCTAGATCAAGACCTTTTGGTTTATGTCTTAAGGAGCAGGAAAAAACTGGACAATTGATTTTAGTTAGATTAGAAGGGTGTTCATACTAATTAGAATTGTCACCCACAGAGTACATTGGTTTGAAGAAACTGAAATATTTGCCTACGTGTTTGAAGAAATTATTTAGGTTTAAAAAAACTTATATTAGTTTATTTGTTTTGGTAATTCCATAAATTAGCTGGTCACTGCAGAATGACCCTCCCCGACTGCATTGAATATATGACTTGCTTTATAAAAATTCCATCTTATATGACTTTTCAGCACCATAAAATTAAGAATGCCTGAGTTCTGCAAAGCAATTTTGGTTAACTTGGGCAGAGCTGAGATGCTTTTTCTTATATAAGAAACCTATTGGAATATATCCTAATTCTGACATTCTATAACATTCTAAAGGAGAATCATAATTAGTAATTATTGTATTGGTCTATTATAGAGTAGTCACCAAACAAATGAGGTATTTTTGACAATTTTGCACAATATAATTGGTAATGGAAAAGGGCACTTAAAGTAAATACATCTAAAATGTGAACCAAGATTCCATGGTAAACAGGGGAAGGGAAAAAGATTTAATTGGACTTTTACCTTGAAATAAATAAATAACAAATGAAAATTATGAAAATAAGTTTTTCTTGAATTAAATAATTTTTGTTTTAATTATAACTACAAATTCTTAGAAGAAACTAGGACTGAAATGTTAATGGAGGCTTTTGACTTAATATTTCTGATAAAAATTTGCATTTACCTCACTCATGACTTTTACAGTATATTCATAAAAGTGGTCATTGTTGCAAAAATATTCAAGGGTTTCATCAGTTTTCCCCAAGGTCCATTGTTAACCATTTGAAATAAAGATAATTTTCTTCTGAAGCAGCACATGAACAATTAGTTAGAGACTGAATGACAACGAAATTGATCCCAAGAGAAAAGATGACTAGAGATAGATATAGTATAAGTATTAAGCAGGAAGTGAAGTTTGACTGTGAATACTTTTGAGTGATAATAACTCATTTCCTTTGAAAATCTGTAGGGAAGAATAATGAAGTAGTAGACTGTCATTTGGTCTCAGAATCAGGGTGATGTGGGTTCAAATCTTACACCTGACATGTATTAGTTACATGACCCTAACTTATTTAACCTGTCAAGCTTCCCCGGAAACTGAAAGACTGTTTCAAAGAACTACAGTTGTTTTGGCAGAAGAGCTCCCTAAAATAAAGGAATCATGGCAATATTGTTCAAAGAATAATTGCGAACCAATTTACTTTATATAGTATTAAAACTCAAATCAACTACAAAGAAAGAGGCTACCCACTTCCAGAGAAAGAACTGATAAATAAAAATATGCATAGTGTGGCTTTACATATATTTATAAATTTGTGTCAACTAGTGGTCTTCTCTAGTGTGAAATGGAGAGGGACCGGGGAAGACAGTTCAGAACTTAAAATGTAACAAATAAAATAAATTTAATTTAATTTTTAAAAAAAGAAATCAAAGGTCTGGACCAAAATATAATTTTTTAACTCAGGAGATTTGGATTATTAATAGGATAATGAGGACTATGGAGCTGTGGGAGAGTATAGAGCAATTTATTTTCTATCAGCATAATAATAAACAAAATAAAAAAGGCACTAAAAAGCCTAATTTAATAGTGAAAGTTATTATGCATAGTGATTAAACAAAAAGGTGATAATCTTTCTAGTTTTCTGTGTTATCCTCAATTTTCCACAAAATGTTTTTTGGTAAATTTTAAAATTCATTTTAAACTTAAATACAAAGAAGAAATAAAAAAAACTGCCATGTACACAGCAGAATATTAGAGAAGAATCAATATAAAATAATAAATTTCCATTTCAAGAAAATTTATATAAATACTATTTGTTTACAAAGTGCCCAGCTTTTCTTTGCTTCTTTGTATGTTTTCTTTTGTTCTCTGCTTTGAACTTTTTATTTTAGTTCCTCTCCCCCAAAAGAAGGCTATAGTTGAGGCTTATATATTTATGCATTGATATCTATACATATTATAGATATCTATGTATAGATATATATACACACACAAAGATATGTACGACTGTACTATGTTTATTTCCACTTGCCAACTGCTTCTTTAAAGGTGGAAAGCATCTTCCTTCATAAACTCAAATCTTTCCATGTTTTTTCTAAATCAACCAGCTCATCATTTCCTACACCACAGTAATATTCCAAACCAATCACATTCTATCTGGAAGATTGTCTATGAAAAAATTTCTCCTCAATTTTCTGCATTTCTTCTATTCTTGGCTGCATAGGTTTTATTTACACAAGAAAATTTTAATTTAAAATAATCAAAATTATCCATTTTACATATCAACAATGCTCTCACCTTATAATATACTTTAAGATCTGATACTACTGAATCTGCTTCCTTTCTTTTTCCTTCCTTGATTTCTTTGAAGTTCCTGACCTTTTGTTTGTCCAAATAAACTTTATGATTTTTTTTCTAACTCAGTAAGATAATTCTTCAGTAATTTGGGTGGGACAGCATTACAGAATGTTTTGTCTTACCTCTAGAAGGCGTAGCATTTCATTCCTATAATGGTGAATACTTTCTTCAATATTTTCTGGAAAATCTTCAGGCCTCTGGACCAAATGACGAAAAATTTCTGCCACCATTTGCATCTCTGCAATGAACATCTTAATGGGAAAAAAAAAGTCTTAGTACTGCTTCTTCAAGTCAGACTATTGAGAAAAAATCATTTATAAAACTACAATGACATGTCCTTTAAATTCCTTAATATTTAAACAGTTTAAAAATACTGCTCCTTAAATCTACAATACCTTTTCTCACAATAGAATTTTTATATTTTTTTGGCAAATATAGTAACTCTAGAGGTAGGATTATAAAGACTTTCTTATAAAGATTCTTTCCATCAACTACTTACTGGTTCATAGGATTTAGAGCTTGCTCATGGGGCCTTTAGAGAGCATGTGATCTGTGAAGTGAGTGGCCCAAGGTCACCAGGATATAAACCCTAGAGGAAAGATTTGGACCTGGGGTCCTCTCTGACTAGGGCTAGTCCTCTTTCAGCTATATCACATTGCCTTTTTCCTATCTGCTGGCCCAACATAGGCCCTATGAAGTGAATTGCAGAGAGGGGAAGGACTTACCTTCCCCTGTTGCCACTCATTTACACCATCATCTCCAAGAAATGGTTCTAGTAGTGTTCGTGTCTGTTCCTCCGTTTCAGGCGCCAGAGGTTATCCCCACATGACCTGGGAGTCTGGGCCATGGAGACCTTGAAGTCAAGGACTTCAGGTGGGATGATGCAGTCAGACAAGTTAGCATGTCTGGGATTTGAGTGTCAGCCTGCTTTATTTAGACTTGGAACTGAGAGTATATTCTATAGAAACTGAGCTAAGCTATGAACCTAATCCTCTTCCCATCCCCAGAGACTGAGGTGGTACAGTGCGGGAAGAGGATTATGCCTCCTTGTGGAGGGGAATAAGTTTGTATATTTTCTATTATACTTATGAAGTAAATACATTTTTTTGTAAAAGGCCCTAAGTTATACTTAATAATGACTATGTGATTTTGTGCAAGCTGTGTTACAAAATGATTAATATGAAAATGCTTTACAAGCCTGCACATGTATAAGCTATCAGATTGCTTATTGTCTTGGGGAGGGAAAAATGGAATTTGGAACTCCAAACTTTAAAAAAAAGAATGTTAAAAATTGTTTTTACATGTAATTAGAGAAAAATAAAACATTTTGTTTTATTTGTTTTTAAACAATTATTGTGTGATTTCATGCAAATTATTACACAGATCATTTCCTTTATCTTTAAAATAGAGATAATATTCATACTGTCTATGTCACAGAGACTTGGGAAAGAGGCTTTGTATACATCATATAGCAGTCTTGAAATTCAAGTTATTAAAATCCATCAGGAGGACCTGGCACAAACATAAATATGAAATGCTCTATGTATGTATGCATATATATATATATATATATATATATATATACATTTATTTATTTATTTATTTATTATATGCGAGTGTGTGTATGTGTGTGTTATGTATTTATGCATGTAGTAGGATCCCTCAAGACTTAAGACTCACATAGACTAGGTCCAATCCTGAGTGACCGAACACCAAGGGTCAATCTATATTTTTTTGACTTATTGCCCCCACCTGAATTATCTTAGAAATGTCTACTATTGTCAGGGTCCAGACCCATCTGGGGTCATGAAAAATTTGGCAACAGTAAAAGGTTTCTGAATGTGCAATGACCAAAGTTTAATTAAGAATCAAATGCATGGTGAACCCGAAATGTTTCTGGCAGCGTTTTCCCATGTTGCATCTTGCAACTTCACTTCAGCCTTGGTTCTGAACACACAGCATGCGCAATTTGTACTGCATATGCCATCACGCTACACAATGCCAATGAAAGCATGAAACATGAAAAGGGGTTCTGAGTGGAAAAAGTTTAAGAAGCCCTGTATTAAGGTATCCCAAATGTAGGAGACAGGATCTCCCAATGTTGTACAGGCACTCAACATACAATACTGCTATTGAGAATAGAACAACCTTTATTTCACCCCCCAAAATATACCTGTATAATGTTCAGGACAAATACAGAAGCAAATGGGACCCAAAGAGTCCATCAGCTTCCCTTCCCTTCCCTTTCCTCCTCCTACTTTGTACTGTGGAAGAAGGCTCAAATTAAAAAGGCAAAGAACAAGTTCTCAGAAGTCTAAAGAGTGTTCTCCAAAGGGCCAAATCAGCCCGGGACTGTGCTGGTACTGTAAAAGGTCAGCGTAAAGATCCAAATTAGGGATCCTTCTACACTTTCTCAGCCATTTCTGGCCTGCTACCATTCTCCAAAGACTTCAAGCTCAAAATCTCTCTCTCTCAGCCCTATATGAATGGTGGAAGGACTAGAGGGTGAGGGAGGACTTTGTCACCTTCCAGAAACAGATGAAGATGCCTGTACTTAATCTAGATTTCAGAACTTCAATCTTAGTTAGTTTATTTGGTATTATAATTATTTTTGTATATGTCTCTCCCATATTATGGGTGTAGGATGTGGAATCCTTCCATTAAAGTCTTGCTCCATTTCCTTACTATCTACTCATTCCTTAACACCTTACAATCTGGCTTGCGGCAGCTAGGTGGTGCAGTGGATTGAGCACCAGTGTAGGAGTCAGGAGGACCTAAGTTCAAATCTCACCTCAGACACTTGACACTCACTAGCTGTGTGACCTTAGGCAAGTCACTTAACCCCAAATGCCTCATCCTGGGTCATCTCCAGTCACCCTGATGAATATCTGATCGCTGGATTCAAACGGCTCTGGAGGAAAAATGAGCCTGGTAACCTGCACAGCCCTCCCTCACTCAAAACAAAGTCAAGTGCAAGTCACATCATCGTTTCTCTGATGACATCATTTCTCTGATGGTCTTTTTTAGCAACAAAGGGTGGACACACACAATCCAGCTTTATTCTAACCATTTCAGTCAATGGTTCTCTTCGAATTCTTTAATGACTTTTTAATTGCCAAATCCAGTGGGTTTTTACCAGTCCTCGTCCCTTTGACCTTTCTGTAACATTTCCTACCACTGACCACTGGCTTGTTTATACAGCCTTCTCCATTGACTCTTTTTTTTTTCTTTTGTGTCAGAACTGTAACTCACTGTTAGAGGGAGCTCCCTGAGAAGTAATCAAAAGCAGACCGACATTTTCTCTGCAATTTACAGTATTTGGGAATACCTGGGGAACTGAGAGATTAAGTGACTTGCCCATGGGCACATTGTTGTTCAACCTTCATTTTGGAAGAGGGACAATGACTTCATGGGGGGACGTCTTGACTGGTGTGTGAACTGGATTTAAGTGAGGCAGAGTTGCACAAAATCTTCAGCCTCACTCTCTCTTCCAGAGTCATAAAAAATCCAATGGCAAGGAAAAAGTCAAGTTGAGTGGTGATGGCCAAGATGTACTGCATGATCCCAGCATTTTTGACTTTTGATCAAGTTCTAAGCGCTCCGTGACACCTGCTTCAGCTGCCTTTATGGCTGTTGGAACAAGTTATTCTCATCTGTCCATTTTCTTGGGGGTATCTTCACCTGCTTTGTATAGATATCCCCCTAACTCACCAATGGGTTTAAAGACTGTGTGTTAACCTCAGCCTAAGTTAGCCTATACGCTGAAATGATTTTACAGGGCTGTGGCCACTGTCCATGCCACAGTAGAACAGGTGAGAATTGGGTGAAAGTGGACACCAAAGGTGGATGAACAATTCTCAAAAGTGCTTGGCAAGTGATATCACCAGAGGTGTTGGTTACTCTGTACAGAAGTTGGAAATGAACCCAGGTCTTTCTGACTCTAAAGGTCAGGAAGATTATAGACTGCATCAACTCATACAATGAAAAGTAGTGGAGGAGAAAAAGAATGTTTAAAGTTGGCATGAGAACAAGAATGAGAAATGAGAAGGCTTGAGGCTGCTGCTTCTTGATCCACTACAGTTGTAGAGAGATTAGCAGTCAATTACGGGCTGTGAAGTAGGGTTATGTAATTAAAAGAGTTCTTGGCTTGGAGTCAGGATCTGAGTTCAAGTTATACCTCTGTGCTGTCTTGGATAAGTCACTTAACACTTTGTTTTATTTATTTTTTTGGCAAACGTGTTGTTAAAATCTAAGTAAGCAATATCTATAGTATCTCCTTATCTACTAGTCTATTAACTATCAAAAAAGGAAACAAAGTCAGTCTGATACTGCTCTTTGTACTCATGGGTTCTTTTTCTACCTGTTCACTAGTCAATTCTTTATTAACTCTCAGTAGAATTTTTGTTAGGAATTAAAGTCAATCTCACTGGTCTACAGTGAGATTACAGACTAGATTCCCTTCTTTTAAAAAAAAAATCAGGGCAACATTACCTTTACTTCTCCTAGAAATCCCATTTTCTCACATTTTTTCAAAGATTTTCCCCTACTTCTGCAAAGCTAGAGAAGAGGTGCCATGAAAGATGGTGCGTTCTTCGTGGTGGTCTTCGTACAGGAACAGACAACCACTTGTTGGGTATATCATAGGGGGGATTCTTTTCATGTATAAGCTGGACCAGATGGTCATAGAAGAGCCTTCTAACTCAAATTCTGTAATTCAATGATCCCTCCTCTGGAGTCAAACTTGTTCAGATTCATCATTTTAATATAATTTTTTTCTGTTGATATTTTATGGCTCTGAGTTATGGGATGCTACAGTTATCAAAGTACTCAAGTGATTAAAGGGTAATGGAGATCTTGTAAAGGTTAATGGAGAGGTACATGGTGGGCCTGAACAAGTCACAACAAACTATAAACAAGGAATTATAGAGGCAGTATAAAAAGAAGATGTATTGATAATAAGGGGTAATGGATATGATCAACTGGTACTGTTACTATGTCAAGGTAACTTAAAGAAGGCCCTCATCACACTGGACAGACAGTAACTCATGGTGAATTTATGAGAAGGCAGGGAGAAGAGTTACACAGGATGGACAGGAAGTAATGAATTGTGATCTACCTTACTTGAGAAGATACCTATATGGAAGGGCAGCTAGGTGGTGCAGTGGATAGAGCACCAATGCAGGAGTCAGGAGGACCTGGTTCAAATCTCACCTCAGACACTTGACAATCACTAACTGTGTGACCTTGGGCAAGTCACTTAACCCCAACTGCCTCATCCTGGGTCATCTCCAGTCATCCTGATGAATATCTGGTCACTGGATTCAGATAGAAGTGAGGCTGGTGACCTGCACAGCCCTCTCTCACTCAAAAACAAAGTCAAGTGCAAGTGATGTCATCATTTCTCTGATGGCATGGTCTTCTTTGGCAAAGAAGGATGAACACACACCTATAGGGATGAGATTGCAGATTCTCTGGAGGACTGGTATATCACATTTTAAAGAGAAACGCTGATAAACTAAAACATCAAGAATAGGGTGGTCAAGAGAAGGAAGCAGGAATGAAGGCTGTATCATATGAGGAACGATGGAAGGAACCAGCAGTGCTTAACCTGGCTTAAGAGGAACCATGTTAGTTCTTTTCAAACCGTCAAAACTTATCATAAAGAAGAGGTACTGGTTTATTCTGCATCTCTCTGGAAGGTAGAACTGAGCTTATAAGTAAGAATTACAGGCAAAGACCCTCTGCTCAAAAGAGGAATGAACTTCACAATAATCAAATCTGTTTGTTTTTTTTTTTTTTAAACAGAATGTAGTACATTGTGAAGTAATGTGACTGATCCCTCTTGCTTGAAATGCTCAGGCTGTGGCTAGATAACCCCCAGTGTAAAATATTGTAAAGGAAAGCCTAGCATTTGGTGGAAGTTGAACTAGATTGTTAATAAGTAGCTTTAAAGTTTGTAATGCACTTTACAAATATTATCTCACTTGATCTTCACAACAACCTTGGGAGATTGGTGCTATTATAACTCCATTTTACAGATGAGGAAACTGAGGCAGGCAAACATTAAGTGACTTCCCCACAGCTAGTAACTGTCTGCAGACAGACATGAAACTCATTTTTTTGATTCTAATCTAGCACTCTCTCTTCACTGAGCCACTTAGCTGCTTATGAGGGCCTAGATTTTGTGTTTTCTATACTTTTCTTGAGTAATTAAATTCTTATTTCCATTAGACATCAGAAAACTCTAGAGAAAAGAATAATTTTCTCAAAATAAATATATACATGTATCTGTATGTTACCTGCTGTTTTCTATTATCCAAACTATCTTTCTTTAGTATAACATAAATTAGAAAATACATGGTGCTGGTCAATTGGGCTATTACCTCTTCTTCTTCCTCTTCTACTTCTTCCTCCTCCTCTTCTCCTTTTCCTTCTTTTTCTTTGTGGCCATCTTTCTTCTTCTTTCTATGACTCTCAATAATTTCAGGGTCCCACTGATCTCGCGTATATATGAATCCTGTAAGACTATGTTGTCTTTGTCCAGAAAGTCTTTGGCATAAGTCATAATCAGGGCACTGGTTAAGAAACAAACATACCAATTTCACTGTCTCAAAATACATCTGCACAGCTTTGATCAGGGGTTCTTAAACTCATTTTAAACATATTTTGAAAATTGTATTTTAGTATATTTGATTCTATCTGTAATCCTATGTATTTTATTTTATGCATTTAAAAATATTATTCTCAAGAGTCCAAAGGTTTCACCAGACTGTCAAAAAGGTTTATGACATGAAAAAAGTGACGAAGCCCTGCTTTTATTGTGTGTCTATGTGCATCTTTTCATTAACCTCCTGAGTAAAGTATAATTCAGGATGATGTAAAATGATGCTCCAGCTCTGATATTTATTGTTTCAATGCAAATTTTATTTCCCCAAAGTAAGACTGTAAGAAAGTGTTGATCATAAGCTGTAAAAGTTTGTTATTAATATTACTTTCATTAAGCTAGCTAGTCCACTATAATTTATGCATTCAATTATTAGTTTGGCATTCAAAATTCAAGCTATCTCATTTTCAAAATTCTTTTAATATTCAGCTTAAGTTTGTATATGGACAAAATAAAATTGTTGTGAAATCCACTGGTTCCTCACATTTTAGCCCAATGGATGACCAGCGTAAACCTTACCAAAAGTATCTTGTGTTTTTAACTTTTTCTTATTTTCTCCTCCTAGAAGAAAGACCCAGTCTTTGGATTTAATCTATCAACAAACATTTATTAAGTGTTGACTATGTGTCAGGCACCGTGCTAAAGCTCTGGAGATATGGGTAAAAATGGGTAAAAAGGCAGTTCCTGCTCTCAAGAAACTCATAGTTTAAAGTGGGAAACAACATACATGTAACATTATACAATCTATAAGCAGGATAAACTGGAGAAAAGCAACAGAATAAAGGTACTAGAAACAGATGGAAAAGCTTCTTTTAGAAGGTAGGATTCTAGTTGGGAATTAAAAGAAGGCAGGGAAACCAGGATATAGAGATGAGAAGAGAGATAATTGAAGGCATGATAGAAAACCAGTGAAAATGGAATTGGAAGATGGAATGTCTTGTGAAATGAACAGCAATGAAGCCAGTGTTACTACATCACAGAGTACATGGGGGCAATAAGGGATATAAGAAGGGAAAAGTAGGAGGGGGGTCAAGTTACGAAGGACTTTAAATGCCAAAGAGATGATTTTATATTTGATTCTGGGGTTCATTTGTCAGATTTATGAATTAGGAATATCGATTTTACAGTTTGGTAGAGTATGGACTGGGGTGAGGAGATATTGGAGACAGGTTGACCAACCAGAATTCTATTTTGCAAAGTTCATCACTTTCCAAGGTGATGAGGAGGGAGTGTCAAAGGAGAGAAAGGGGCATATGTGAGAGAGGTTGCTAAGGTCGAATTAAGGATTTGGCAATAGACTGTACATGTGTGGTAAGTGGTGGTGAGAAGTTAAAAATGGCGTTGGGGATGTGAGCCTGGGTGACTGAATGTTAGTGGTGCCTTTGGAAGTAACAGGATAATTAGAAAGAAGGTAGAACTTGTGTAAGTAGAGGATAATGAGTTTTGTTTTGGACAGGTTGTTCAAGATATCTATAGGACATCCAGTTCAACATGTCCAGTAAGTTGTTGGGGACGTAAGACTAGAAGAGAGATAAGGGCTGGATAAATATATCTGGGCATCATCAGTAGAATGATGAAAACTGATACCACCGAAACTGAGGAGACCACCAAGAACAATGGTAGAGAGGGAGAAGAGAAGAGGGCCTAGGACAGAGATTTGGAGGTCATCCATGGAGACTGAGAAAGGATAGGCAGACAGGTAGGAGGAGAACCAGGAGAAAGGAGTATTATGAAAACCTAAAGAGGAGAGCATCAAAAAGAATAGCTTTAGAATGAGATGGTTTAGAATTATAAAGGCTCTCTAGACATCTAGACATCTCCTGCTGTGTGACAAACATAAAAGGGAAATGGTTGATGATAGAGCAGATATACCTCCAATAATAGCTTTATTTTGGAATTGTATTCCTGCATTAATGAAAGTATTATACTTAACTGATTAAAAATTTGACTAGTTCCTTTGACTATTTCAGAATATTAAATGAGCAAGTGATTATAAAGATTCTTACCTTAATATTAATGATGATATCTGGTTTTAAGCTTAGGTTTTTAATTAACTCTATCTGTTCTAAAATAGTCACTGCGTCCTCTGAGAGAGACGGCAGCCCGCTGAGAACATAACCTGTAACACAAATTATCTCTTTAAAACTTTTGTAGTATTATGAATATTCCAAAATATGTATTAGTAGTAGTCTGTAAAATATTGCCTAGATAATAATGTAAATCAAATTAAAGAAAGTCGTAAATCTTTCCCATTATTCTTTAATGTTGTTCATACATGTGAACCTTATTTCAAATTTAGTAAAGAAAAGTCATTTATGTTATTGTCATATATCTTCTGAACTTAGACAGAAAGCATATTTATTATAGTAATAGGATCATTAAGCTAAGAGAAATCTAAAAAAAAATTACATCTTTATTTTAACATTTAGTTTTCTTTGTAATTCTAGTTATTTAACTTTAAATGTTTAAAAACATTATTCTAAAAATGGTTTTATAGGTTTCACTAGGCTGCAAAGAGGTCTAGGACAAAAAAAAAAGGTTAAGAATTCCTGTTCTACATTCTCTCCTGGTAAATCTTATGTAAGTGAAGAATTATTAAGGTGCCAGATTATTTTTTAAAGTCTCTAACTATTGTATTTCCTTGAGTTTCACCCCTCCTATCATGGAAATCTGGGAAACTTCCCTCCTCTGATTCATACTATATATTGCTATCCCAATAATCTTCCAGACCCTTGTTTTCATCTGTGCCCAAATTAAAAAAGGAAAACAAATCTACAACGAATTCCTGTTATGTATAGAATAAAATCCCAACTGCTTAACCTGGTCCTGTACATTCTACTTCTAATTTACCTTTCCAATCTTATTTGTTCCTGAAGAATAGCTCCTTTGACTGTCATTTTCTGATCACCAAGATCAGATCTAGCTGGGGCTAACTTTTTGATACGTAAGTATAGAGTATAAGGAGTATTTATTTTCTTATTACTAGCCTGTATTTAGACATCCTTGAGAGGGCATTGGCTTACTTGTTCTGGGAACCAGAGATATATATGCATGTTTAAACCAGATGAAAAATGGTAATGTATATACTACTGGCATTGTTTGAGTAGTTCAGGGTATCACAATTGGTGATATGATCCTATGCTTTGCCACTGCCAGATAATGTCTTTGGATTTCAAACACCGTTTTGTTCAATTTGAAGAGTGAATTTTGATAACTAATCATCTTAATAAATGATGTTCTTAAGTCTATGCACTACTTTCCATATAAATTTATAGCCAAAGGCCTTAAGTGCTTGACTTTTTCTAGGGTTGTGATAGGCCCTAATAGCCATGTTTCAACCACAAAGACTACCTGAGTGTCTGGGTATCCCAGAATAAGGGTTACTATATGTGTCCTATGTCTGAGTGACTATAAAACCTCTTACACTTTAGGCAGCTATTGAAAAGTATTCCTCTTCTCCTCCACAAATTGGTCTAATTATCAGCCAATATGGAATATGGGAGAATGAATAAAGCACAGATAGTAAGCTATAAATTTTATGACTCCTTGAAGTACTTGGTCATTAGTGAGAGGGAGTTGCCAGGGAGCATAGCAAAACTGCTAGCACAGGCCTTTAATGGGTCTGTCTGAATGCCCTAGGGGTGAGGGAAGATATAGCAAAGCATTTTTGTAACTTGGCATACAAATGATGTTTCCAGAGGTAGGTCAAAACTAACTGGACAAAATTGACACTTTTAATTGTGTGTTGTTTAAAAGTCATAGCTTTCACTCTTTTTTCCTTCAAAGTAAAACTGGAGGAGAAGGCTGATCTAAGATGGCAGAATGAGGCAGGAACTCACCTGAACTCTCCCAAATTCACCTCCCAACAACTATAAAATAATATCTCAAAACAAAATCTGGAGTAGTAGAACAAATAAAAGACATTTTTCACTCAAAGAAAATTTAGAAAGTCATCAGGAAAGATCTATCTCACTCGGGTAAAACTAGAGCACATTTCAACGTATGTGGTGCCCAGGTAAGCCAAGCCAGGCCCCTGGCTCCCAGCACAAGAGACTTGGAACAGTGCCCCTTCCACCCAGGAGCAGAGCTCAACTTTAAACTCACTGAATGGACTGGAGAAATGAGTAAAAAAACAAAAAAAGAACCTGACCATAGAAAGTTCTATGATGACAAGGAAGAACAAAATACAAATTCAGAAGAGGACAATTATGTCAAAACACCCACATGTGAAGGCTGAAAGAAAAATCTGAATTGCTTTCAGGCCTTAAAAAAACTCCTGGAAGAACTCAAAAAGGATTTTAAAAATCAAATAAGAGAAGAAAAAGAAAAATTGGGAAAAGAAAAGAGAGTGATGCAAGAGAATTATGAAAAAAGAGTCAACACTCTGGATAAAGAAAGCAACTCATTAAAAAGTAGAATTGGCCAAATGGAAAAGAAGGTACAAAAATTCAGTGAAGAAAACAATTCCTTAAAAATTAGAATTGGGCAAGTAGAAGCTAATGACTTCATGAGCCATGAAGAAGCATTAAAATAAAAATCAAAAAAAGAAAAAAGATGAAAATGTGAAATATATCACTGGAAAAAACAACTGACCTGAAAAATAGACCCAGGAAAGATTACTTAAAAATTATGAGGTTACATGAAAGCCATGATCAAAAAAATAGCTTGGACATAATATTTCAAGAAATTATCAAGGAAAACTGCTCTAGATTCAGAGGGTGAAATAAAAACTGAAAGAATCCACTGATCACATCCTGAAAGAGACTCTAAAATGAAAACTCCTAGGGATACTATAGCCAAATTCTAGAACTGTCAAGTACTCTTAATGAAAAGACTAGAGTTGAAGAGGAAATATGATTTTCAAATATAAGACCAAAGAGAAGCATAAAAAGGTAAGCAGGAAAGAGAAAACATAAGGGATTCAATAAGGTCAAACTTTATATTCCTATATGGGAAATGATACTCATAATTCTTAAGAATTATGTCACTATTAGGGAAGTTAAAAGGAATATACTTAGACAGAGGGTATAGATATAAGTTGATTTTGATGAGATAATATTCAAACCCCACCACAAAATTAAGGGGTGAGAAAGAGGATTGTTCTGGGATAATTGGGAAGGGAGAGGTTGAATGGGGTAAATTATCTCACATGAAAAGGCATGCAAAACCCATTACAGTGGAAGGAAAGATGGGTGTGGGGTGGGCATCACTTGAACTTTTCTCTCTTTGGACATGACTCAGGGAATATATACACATTCAGTTGTGTATAAAAATCTATCTTACCCCGTAGGAAAATAGGAAGGGAGAGGGATAAAGGGGGGTAGGACTGTAAGAAGGAAAGCCATGTTAGGGGAGGCAGAGATAACAAGCAAAACATTGGTGAGGAGAGACAGGATGAAGAGAGAGAGATAGGATAAAGAGGGGAAGAATAGGATGGAGGGAAATACATAGTAATCATAACTGTGAACATGAATGGGATGAACCCATCCATAAAATAGATGGCTGAGTGGATTAAAAACCAGAATTCTACAATATGCAGTTGACAAGAAACACATTTGAAGCAGAGAGACATACACAAAGCAAAGGCTGGAGCAGAATTTATTATGTTTCATCTAAAGTAAAAAAAGCAGACCTAGCAATCATGATCTCAGACAAAACAAAAATAAATCTAATTAAAAGAGAGAAGGAAGGAAACCATAATTGCTGAAAGGTGCTATAGAAAATGAATTAATATCAATACTAAAAATATATGCAAGTAGTAATAGCATCCAAAATCTTAAAAGAGAGGTTAAGTGAGTTACAGGAAGAAACAGATAACAATACTACCCTTAGTAGGAGACCTCAACTGGACCCTCTCAGAACTAGATAAATCTAACCCTCCCAAAAAAAATAAACAAAAAGTTAAGGAAGTGAAGAGAATTTTATAAAAGTTAAATATACTAGCCTTTTAGAGAAAATTGAATGTCACCTACATAAAAACTGACCATGTTTTAGGGCACAAAAACCTTACAATCAAATGTAGAAAGACAGAAATATTAAGTGCATCCTTTTCAGATCATAATGCAATTAAAATTACATTAAATAAATACTCTAAACTAATTGGAAACTAAATAATCTAATCCTAAAGAATGAATGGATCAAAAATAAAATCATAGAAACAATAATTTCATTAAAGAGAATGACAACAATGAGACAATATACCAAAATTTATGGGATGCAGCCAAAACAGTACTTAGGGGAAAACATCTGTCTCTAAATACTTAGGTCAATTAAATAGAAAATGAGTAGATCAATTAATTGGACATGTAACTAAAAAAATAGAAAGAAATGAAAAATTCTTAATTAAGCACCAGATTAGAAATCCTGAAAATCAAAGGAGAGGTGAATAAAACTGAAAGTAAAAAACAAAACAAACCATTGAATTAATAAATAAAAGCAGGAGCTGGTTTTATGAAAAACAACAATAAGAGCAATAAAATAGATAAACAATTTGATTTAATAAAATAGAAAGGAAAACAAATTAGCAACATGAAAAATGAAAAGGGTGAATTCACCATCAAAGAATAGGAAAGTAATCATTAGGAGTTATCTTGCCCGATTATATGCCAATAAATTTGATAATCTAAGTGAAATGGATAAGTATTTAGAAAAACATAAATTGCCCAAATTAACAGAAGAAGAAATAGAACACTTAAATAACAACATCTTAGAAAAATAAATTGAACAAATCATAATGCATTTCCTAAGGAACAAATCCCCAGGGACAGATGGGTCACAAGTGAATTCCATCAAACTTTTAAAAAACAATTCCAATACCATATAAACTATGAGGAAAAACAAAGAAAAGTCCTACCAAATTCCTCTTTACAATGCAAATATGATGCTGTTAAATCAAGAAGAGCGAAAACAGAGAAGAAAAAACACTGTAGACCAATTTCCCTAATGAATATGGAGGTAAAAATGTGAAATAAAATTCTAGCAAGTAGATTACAGCATTATATCACAAAGATCATATACTATGACCAGGTGGGACTTAATCAGGAATTCAAGGCAGGTTCAATATTAGGAAAGCTATCAGCATAAATGGCTAAGCCAACAGAAATCATATGATTATCTCAATAGATACAGAAAAAGCTTTTGACAAAATACAATTCCTATTAAAAACATTACAGTGCATAGGAACAAATGGAGTTTTCCTTAAAATGCTAAGTGGTATCTATGTAAAACCATCAGCAAGCATTATCAGTAAGGGGGCTAGGCTAGCAGCCTTCCCAATAAGATCAGGAATGAATCAAGAATGCCCATTCTCACCACTATTATTCAAATTGTACTAGAAATGTTAGCTATAGCAATAAGAGAAGAAAAAGGAATTGAAGAAAACAGCCCGGCATTCCTGTGACATATTGCTATAATCTCCTTGAGGAACAAAAGGTCAAAGATATCAAGGGAAGTAATGAAAAATAAATGTGATGGAGGGTGACCCAGCTGTACCAGATCTCCCACAGTATTATAAAGCAGTAGTCATCAAAATTATCCTGTACTGGCTAAAAAATAAAGTGGTAGATCCATGGAGTAGATTAAGTACACAAGACACAGTAGTAAATGACCATTGTAATTTAGTGTTTGATAAACCCCAAGACCTCAGGTTTTGGAACAAGTACACACTATTTGGCAAAACCTGCTGGGAAAACTGGAAAACAGTATGGCAGAAACTAGGGATAGAACAACATCTTATACAAGATAAGGTCAAAATGGGTAGATGATTTAGACATAAAAGGTGATAGCATAAGCAAAATAGGAGAGAAAGGAATAATTTACTTGTCAGATTTATGGAGAAGGAAAGAATTTATGACCAAACAAGACACAAAGGGAATTACTAGATGTAAAATGGATAATTTGGTTATATTATTATATAAACAGAACTAATGCAACCAAGAAGGAAAGTAGAAAGCAGGGAAATGATTTTTACAGTAAGTATCTCTCAGGAAGACCTCATTTCCCAAATATATAGAGAACCAAATCCAATTTATAAGAATACAACTCATCCCCAAATTGATAAATGGTCAAAGGAGATGGAAAGGCCATTTTCAGATGAAGAAATCAAAGCTACCTACAGTCATATGAAAAAATGCTCTAAGCACTATTAGAGAAATTCAAAATAAAATACCTCTGTGGTGTCACATCATACCTATCATCTTGACTAAGATAACAATAAAGAAAATGACAAATGTTGCAGACAACTATTGGTGCAATTGTGAACTGATCTAACCATTCTGGAAAGTAGTATGATATTATGCCCAAAGGGCTACAAAACTGTGCATATCCTTCGATCCAGCAATACCTCTGCTAGGTCTGTATCCCAAAGAGATTTATAGAAAAGGAAAAGGACCTACTTGTACAAAAATATTTATAGCAATCCTTTATGTGATAATAAAGAATTGGAAATTGAGGGGATGTCTATCAATTGGTGAATGGATGAACAAGTTGTGATATATTATTGTAATGGAATACTATTGTGTTACAATAAATGATGAGTTGGTGGATTTCAGACAGACCCGAAAAGACTTACATGAACTGATACAAAGTGAGGTGGGCAAAACCAGGAGAACATTATACACAGTAACAGTGATGTTATACCATTATCAACTATGAATGACTTGGCTCTTCTCAGCAAAATAATGATCCAAGACAATTCCAAAGGACTCACGATGACAAACGCATCCGCGTCAAAGAAAGAACTGATGGAGTCCGATTGCGGGTTGAAGGACACTACTTTTCACTTTTCTTCACGGTTGTTTTTTTGGGAATAAAACTTTCACAGCATGACTAATATGGAAATATGTTTTGTACTATTGCATACGTATAATCCATATTAAACTACTTATCATCTGAGGGAGGGGGGAGAAGAGAGGGAGGGATAGAACTTGGAACTTAAAATTGTAAAAGATAAACATCAAAAATTATTTTTACACGTGACTTTTTTTTAAAAGAGTAAAACTGTCCTGGTAAGGCGGTGAGGAAAGAGATTTCTACCGGTAGCTATGCCTTTCAAAAGAAATAATTCAAGTAAAAAACTTCCAATTCAGAATGTTCAGCAATGACCAAGAGAAGATGAACGTTCCTCCCGTATGACATTCCATCTCTGAATCCCTTGCCTTTTCACCAGCTAGATGCTACATCTGGATTCCCTGGTTTCCTTCATAACTCAACTCAAATCCCACTTACTTCAAGAGGCCTTTCCTGATCCCCTCAACTTTTCAGTGCCTTCCCTCTGAGATTATCACTCATTTACATGATAGCTTCTATGTTTATGATTAATTGTATATTGTCTCCCCCATTAAAATATGAGTTTTTTGAGAGCAAGGACCTAGTTATCGCCCTTCTTTGTATCCTTAGCACTTAGAACAGCTTGTAGGCAACTAGGTGGGACAGTGGATAAAGCACTGGATATGGAGTTAGGGAGTCCTGAGTTAAAATGTGGCCACGGACACTTACTAGTTGTGTAACTATGGGCAAGTTACTTGACCTATGACTGTCTCAGCCTCCTCATCTGTAAAATGGGGGTAATCATAGTGGCTACCTCCTATTGTGAGGATACAATGAAATAATTATTTGTAAGTGCTACGTAAGCCTTAAAAAACACTATACCAATGCTAGCTGTCATTATTACCACAATGCCTGGTACACAGTAGATGCTCAATAAATGCTTTTAGTTGTTGTGATGATGGTGGTGGTGGTGGTAGACACTCGTCAGAATTTATTTTTAAAATTACCACCATCTTTTTTATCTATGTTTTCTTTCACAACATGACTAACAAATAGTTTTGCATGATTGCATACGTGTAACCTCTATCAAATTGCTTACCATGTCAGGAAGGAGGGAGGGCAAAGAGAGAGAGAATTTCAAACTCACAATTTTTTTAAATGAATGTTAAAAATTGTTTTTGCATGTAACTGGGGAAAACCAATAAAATATTATTAAAAGAAAAAGATTGCCACCATCTTCTAGGCAAAATTTTCAAGGGGCTTGTGGAATTTCAATGCACAACCTTGAAAGAATTATTCAAGATGATCACGTAAGACTAGTACAACATTATATCTAAGTGTTTAGCCTTAAGATAAGGCAGTATCGATATAACTTGAGATATGTGTAAAAATAAACATACCAAAGTGAATAACTTCCAGAGAATGGAGCTTCTCCAACAACATCCTCAAAACCAGTTCATCTGGAATACTTTGTCCTTTAATGAGTAAATCACTCAACTAAAAGCAATTAGAGATATGACACATTACTTTCTAACAAATCTGCATGTAAATGTATTGTTTCTTCATGTGCAGAGAAATTTAGTAATTTACATTTATTTACCATAATTCCAAGTTGAGTTCCAGCAGCAATATTTTCTTCTAAAAGCGGCAGAGCTAAAAAAAATTTATAAATTAACGAACATTAGAATGGTCACGAAACTACTATACACGTGTAGGCAAAATGGCCTTTGCATTATTTGGTGAATGTAAACTTCAATATGTGGGGGTAGTTAGGTAGTACAGTGGACAGAGTGCTGGGCCTGAAGTCAAGAAGACTCGTCTTCCTGAATTAAAACTGAACTTGGGCTGTGTGACCCTGGGGAAGTCACTTAGCCCTGTTTGCCTCAATTCCTCCTCTACAAAATATACTGGAGAAAGAAACAGCAAATCAGTCTAGTATCTCTGCCAAGAAAATCCCAAATGGGATCATGAAGAGTCAGACATGACTGAAACAACTGAACTACAATACTCAAATATATCAATATATTCCATATGTACTTGTAAGTCATTTACATAGCACTATCAATAAACTGACCCAGATGATTTTGAGGAAATACAAACTGGACAAAAGTCCAGAAGGGAGAATTTCCATAGAAGCTATAAAGTGATTAAGAAATATAGTTAGTCTTACACAACAGGACTATTATGGAAGTCACTTGCAAAACTACACAGATATGGCCTATATTGAATTGCTTGCCTTCCCAAAGGGAATGGGTGGGGAGGAAGGGATGGGGAGAAGTTGGGACTCAAAAGTTTTAGGAACAACTGTCAAGTATTGTTCTTGCTATAGGAAATAAGAAATACAGGTAATGGGGAATAGAAAGTTATCTGTCCCTACAGGACAAAAGAGAAGATGGGGTAAGGGAAGGGAGGGATGAAAGAAGAGAGGGCAGATTGGTGATATGGGTAATTAGAATGCTCAGTGTATAGGGTAGGGGGGAGGGGACAAATGGGGAGAAAATTTTGGAACCCAAAATCTTGTGAAAATGAATGTAAAAAGTTAAATAAATAAATTTATATTTAAAAAAATAAAATAAAATAAATTAGTTGGAAACCTTAAAACAAAACAAAAAAAAAAACAACAAAAAAACCCAAAGACAGATATGAACTGGTAAGTGATCAAAAGATAACTCTGTAATCTTGGTAAACTCATGGTGGATAAGGCACTGTAAAATATTTAGTTAAATCAATTAATATGTTTAGATCCTTATATAGTTTTTCATCCTCTTTTTCCTACTCTTATTCAGCCCTTACCACAGTAGAGGCACATGCACTGATAAAAATGGCTTTAATTTACCTGTTCTAGAGATAGGTTCATATAACTGAAAAAAACCTCTACACAAAATTAGATGTCTTGAGCCAAGATTGGAAAGTCAATGATTTATGTTTTCACTTAAAGAAAAAGGTCTGCCACCTCGAAAAAAAAAAAGAAGAGGGGATGTGAAGCTTTCATCTCTTTCCAAAAGGTGGTGATTATATTCTGAGTCAAGGTATCAATTTAATGAATAAACAGCATGTGTTGTCATAAAAAGGCAGTTTAAAAAACTAAGAAACAGAAATCATAAGAAGTTAGAGATTTTGGTATTATTTAGCTAGAAGAAGAGAAAACTGAATGGGAATCATATTCATCAAATCAATGAAAGACTATTATGTGGAGGACACTGATGAACCATTTCCATGTTGTCTGAGGACAGAAGAACAGGAAATGGGATTAAGATATAGGATTTACTTACATGGTAGGATAATGATTTCAGTATAAAAAATTCTGCTTGACAGGACAATTATATTCTAAAATATATTGCAAGGAAAGTTATAGAACATTTTTTTTTTAAAAGAAGAGTTATGGATATGTGTATATTTCACTTCTATCTGAGATAGTTTTCAATTATAGATTTATAGATCTGGAGGAAACCTGGAAAGAATACACCTTTCATCTCTTTACTTGCAGGCAAGACCACATGGATCCCAAAGTCATCATTACAGATGACAATTAATCTATGCAACATTTATTAAGCACCCATTCTATATAAAAAATTGTGCTGAGGGCATAGGAAGATTAAGACAACTACTACATAGTTTTGACCTTACTTTTCAGAAAAATTTTCGAGAAGATTTCATTAATTCCTTTGGTGAGTCATTTCATGAAAGTACCACATTAAGATATAGTCCTTCCAGGAGACATAGGAATAAATGAAATGATCTCTTAAGATCTGTTCCAATGACAAAATTCTACAGACAAGAAACACAAGTGTAAAATATATCAATATAATTTTATTATGATAGCAATGTAGATAATATTTACCTTCAACAAGAATACATTTCCATGTCTGTGATATTTGTTCAGCTAATGTTGTCTTTCCAACCCCCTTTAAAGAATATAAATTAATTTAATATCAGTATAATAGTTATGCAATAAATATAAAAATAAAAGGCAAGTCTGTGACTATTCTAACCTTCAAAGCTTGTTTTGAAAATTACTGTCAGTATTAAAATTATTTCCAATCTTTTTTTTTACATAATATATGGAATATATCAGTGTATTTTGGGTTGTATCTACTACAGAAAGCTAAAGGAAGGTTTCTTTTTTTTTTCTGGTCTTGGGAATATTTTTAAAAATTAATTTGTTTTCAGTTTTCTATAATCACTTGATAAGTCTTAGTTTTTCTCCCCCTCCTTCCCCCTTTCCTTCCCAAGACAGCATGCAATCTTCTACACATACATTCTTATTTACCACATTTTCGTATTAATTATGTTGCATAGAAGAATTAAAACAAATAGGAAAAACCTTGAAAAAACACCAAAACCAAACAAAACATAACACCAGAGAAAATATTCTACTTCATTCTGCATTTTGATTCCACAGTTGTTTCTCTGGACGTGTGGGTGCATTTTGCCTAAAGAGTCCTTTGGGAATGTTTTAGGTCCTTGCATTGCTGTGAAGGGCTAGGTCTACCAGAAACAGTCCTTGCACACTACGGGTGTTACTATGTACAATGTTCTCCTGGTTCTGCTCATTTCACTCTGCATCAGATCATATAAGTCCTTCCAGAAAGTCCTCCTGTTCATCATTTCTTATAGCACAACAGTATTCCACTACATTCATATACCACAACTTGTTCAGCCATTCCCCAATTGATGGACATTCCCTTGATTTCCAGTTCTTGGTCACCACAAAGAAAGTTGATATAAATATTTTTGTTCATGTGAAACCTTTTCCCACTTTTATGTTCTCTTTGGGACACAGTCCTAGAAGTGATATTGCTGGGTCAAAGGGTATGCACATTTTTGTAGCCCTTTGAGCATAGTTCCAAATCGCTCTCCAGAATGGATGGATCAGCTCAAAGCTCAATCAACAATAAATTAATGTTCCAACTCTCCCACATCTTCTCTAACATTTATCATCTTCCTGTTTTGTCACATTAGCAATCTGATAGGTGTGATGTGGTACCTCAGAATTGTTTTGATTTGCATCTCAAATCAATAGTGATTTAGAGCATTTTTTCATATGACTATAGATAACTTTAATTTCTTCCTCTGAAAACTGCCTGTTCACATCCTTTGACCATTTATCAATTGGGGAATGACTTGTATTCTTCTAAATTTGACTCAGTTTTCATTTAGAAATGAGACCTTTATCACAGACAGTAGTATAAAAATTCTTTCCCAGTTTTTTATTTCCTTCCTAATCTTGGTTGTGTTGGGTTTGTTTGTGCAAAAGCTTTTCAATTTAATGTAATAAAAGTTATTCATTTTGTACTTCATAATGTTATCTATCTTTTGTTTGGTAAAGGCAGGTTTCTTAGCCTCAGGTCCATGAACATTTAAAAAAATATAGATAACTGTATTTCAAAACAATTGGTTTTCTTTGCAATCCTACAGTTTTTCTTTTATGCATTTAATTAAAAAGCATTCTTCTGAGTAGGGATCCACACTGTCAAAGGGCTCATGACACAGAAAACATTAAGAACTCCTTATCTATGGTATATTACAGGGTTCATCCGTATTCCTTGCTTTTCTTCTGTGTTCATTAGCATATTTTCTTTCACTCTGTTTTCTTTTAAAAAGAAGCCCTTTTCACCTTGGTGGGGAAAAAAAAGGAGGGAAGGAAAAGAGGTACAATTTCTAACTATCATTCAGTTACACTTCAGGGCTCTTGGTTTCCTCAGGGTGTATGTAGATGACCCTGGGTTCTTATGCCTGGTACAGACCTCTCTCCAGGTAGTTGTTAACCTACTAGTTAAATCTCTTTAGGTACAATTGAACAATCAGCTTTAAATTCACGCAAGTATACTACTTATTCATTCCACATTTTGCCATGCTATCCACTTGGATATCATCAGAGAGTCTGTCAAATATCTTACTGAAATCCAGATATACCAACTTATTTTTCATAAAATGAATCATACTCTAGTATGTGGGCAAAATAAAACTTTCCAATTATTAAAACAAATATTAAAAAGTGACCCACTTTAACTGCTAGACTGAGCTAGACTGAGACTGAGACTTCATATAAATTAAACTATAAGCAGTCTAGTTAAAAATCAACCCAGTAAAACTGGGCTGCTTATCAGACAGCTTCTACAGATTATGATACAGCAAAATAAATAAAATGTACATCAGATGGAAATTTAGAAATGATAGCTTACTGGTTTCCCAAATATAATGATGCAGAGAGGTTTGGACAACATAAAATTTCTCTCAGTTTCATCCAAATCGAATATATCCACAAAAGGAAATTTTTTCTCTTCTGGTTTTAGAGAAGCCATTTCTAGGGTAAGAAACAACAAAGGGCAATTAATGGGGGTTGGAGGGTGGTGGTGAGGAGATGATGAAAGTATACTAAGAGAAAAGCACTAATCAGATGCTCTCTGAATCAGGATCATAATACCACAGCAGATAATTGAGTAATGTCCAAAAACTCAAAGGAATACAGAGCTAAGAGGCTGGGCAACAGGTCTTCTGTTTCATTTGCTCTAAAGTCATTGACATTTATTAAGCACCTATCAGACACTGGGCTAAGGGCTGAAGATACATAAAAGAGGCCAAAAAAATGTTTTTTTCAATAAATTATTGAGAGAAACAAAAAGCAAACAAATAAACACAAATAAGTTACACATGAGAAAACTAAGAAATAATTAAAAGAGAGAAGGCGCTATCAATCAATAAACATTTATTAAGCACCTACTATGCAGGTAGGGCAACGAGGTGATGTAGCAGATAGAGTGCCAGGTCTGGAATTGGGAAGACTTATCTTCCTGAGTTCAGATACTTGCTAGCTGTGTGACCCTGGGAAAGTCACTTAACCCTGTTTGTCTCAGTTTCCTCACCTGTAAAAATGAGCTGGGGAAGGTAATGGCAAACCACTCTAGTATCTTTGCCGAGAAAACCCCAAGGAGGGACTCAAGGAGTCAGGTCTGAAAAATGACTAAACAAGCATCTCTTGGACAGCATGAAGGAAGTGGGGTAGTGAAACTCAAGGTGTAAATCTGTTGTTCAGTCGAGTTCAATTCTTCAGTGACCCCATGGACCATAGTGTCCATGAGGTTCTCTTTGCAAAGATGCTGGAGTCCTTTTCCATGTCTTTCTTCAGTGGATTAAGGTTAAATAGAGGTTAAATGACACAAATCTAGACTGCATTTCAACTCAGATCTTTCTGGCTCCAGCACTCTATCCATGGACCCACCTAGCTGCCTCCTCAAGGGGTATTAAAAAGGGTCAGGGTACACCAGTGACCTTCTTCTAGGTTTGCAGTGTATGAGACCTTACAACATAACACTAGATAGAGAACAAAATGTACTTTAGGGCAAGGGAGGAGATGACTTATTCTTATTGTCTTAATTTGCATATCACATTGCCCAAGGAAAGAAGAAATGGAGAGTGAGAAGAGAGTGGATTATTAATTTAATGGCAAGCATCCCTAGGGAAAGTGAGTACTAAGTGTTTAGTGATGAAATTATCCTTGAGTTTAGCAATGCTTTTTGAGATTAAAAAGTGATTTCATTCATTGCCTTGGTACTCATACTTAGTTTATTTAGCATTTTTATCTTTAACTCAACAGACTTTTGTTGGATACCTACCATACACCGGGCACTCTGCAAGGTACTAAGGATACAAAAAAGAAATGCTTCCTGCAAAAAAGGAGTTGGGGTGGGAGCAACATAAGAAAATACATAATGCCTACACAGAAAATATTCTCGGGGAAGGGGAGGAACTAACAGTGGGAGGGATCAGGAATTGCTTCTTAGAGAAGGTAGCCCTTGAAAAGAGCCTTGAAGTGAACTCGGGTAGAGGTAGAGGGCATGGGGATCATAGAAGATGGCATGAATGAAGGAGAAAGATGTCAAGTCGGTGGAACAGCAAACAGGCCAGTCTGACTCAATTGCAGTGTATGAAGGCGGTAATGTGAAATCTGTCTAAAAAGACAGACAGGGACCAGACCATAAAGGGCTTTAAATCTCAAACAGAGGAGTTTATCTTTTATCCTAGAGGCCTAGAAGGAATCATTTGAAACTCTGAATTAAGGAGTGACAAAGGGATTGGTGCTGATGAATGTGTGAGCAAGGTGAAGGACAGTTACATCTCTGAAAACACCTGAGCTATGCTATATTCTTTTTGATGAATCTGTGTTGGAAATCAAAAGACTCAGACAGTCAATGACTCAGCAGGACACTGAAGAGTGGGTTGAAAGATAGTCTAAGAAGTCTAGAAGCAAAGGAATGCAACTGAGCTTACAAGGAAAGGGAGCATCTGGTCTAGAGTCACCAGGCTATGGGCTAGGTAGACAGAAGGGGTGTAGGATAAATAGAGAACTACTTAGTGTGGTGGATAGAGTGCTGGGCCTGGAGTGAGGAAGACCTGGGTTCAAATGTGCATTCAGACATGTACTAGTTGTATGACCCTAGGTAAGTCACAATCTCTGTCGGCGTCAGTTCTCTCAACTGTAAGACAGAGATCATTAGTAGCATCTACTTCCCAGGTGGTCACAAGAGACCTCACAAGAGGCTCACAAGAGACAGTATAAAGCACTTAGCATAGGTCCTGGCACATAGTAAGTATTATATAAAAGCTAGCTATTACCATTACTAATTTTTGTTTTTCAGTTACGTCTGACTCTTTGTGACCCTTTTGGGGGTTTTCTTGGCAAAGATACTGGGGTGGTTTGCCACTTCCTTTTCCAGCTCATTTTACAGATGAGGAAATGGAGGCAAACTGGGTTAAATGACTTGCCCAGGGTCACATAGCTAGTAAGTGCCTGAGATCCAATTTGAGCTTGGGAAGATAAGTTTTCTTGACTTCAGGTCCAGCACTCCATTCACGCATCCCCTAGCTGCTCCATTAGTAAGTATTTCTGTTGTTCAGTTGTATCAGTCATATCCGACTCTACATGATCCCATTTGGAGCTTTCTTGGGAAGATACTAGAATAGTTTGCCATTTCCTTCTTTAGCTCATTTTGCAGATAAGGAAATGGAGGCAAATATGGTTAAATGACTTGCCCAGGGTTATACAAGTAATGTCCGAGGGCAGGTTTGAACTCAGGAAGATGAATAAACCATAGGCAATGGCAATTAACATTGACCTGAATGACTCTTATAGCTTAATTCCTTTATATCCTCAAAGAAGAGCTTCCTAAATGATCAGGATCAAAATAGATGTTTATGACAATATATGATGTGTTTATCCTCAGTTTTCTCAGCGCTCAAAGGGGCATCATCAATAGTCCTTACATCCTAGAGTACAAGCTCTACCATTGATGATATAGCTTATATGTGCTAAAAGTATAGTAGGAGGACTGTGGGGAGGACCATCACGCCTCTCACTCACAGGGCTTGTCACATATTTGACATCAAATAGATAATGCAATAGGATTTAAACTCTTGTAGGGCATGGATTGTTTCATTTTTGTCTGTGTTTTCAGTTCCTAGCACAATGCCTGGCACAAAGCAGTTATTTAAAAAAAAAAACTATTGTTGATTATTAGAATTGTCTGTTAAGAATAAAGCCAAAACAGTTAACTTTGAATAAATACTCATCCTGTTCTCCCACATAACATAGAAGACTTGTTATTTTCTCTGATCATCCTAGTGAAGACTGAGAATATAAAATCCTTCTGGGGAAAATCAAAATGAGTATTTCCAGTATGACCTTAAAATCACAGCAAATAGAAAATTCCAACATCCTGGAGACCTTAGAAAATGCGCAAATCCAAATTACAAACGAAGACAAAATCAAACTCACTGACATTTATTGGCACCAGGGCATGGGTGGCCATGGGGCTGGGAAGTCAGAAAAAGCCAGGATTGGTAATCAGGCCAGGATAGTAAGTGATCCGAGACAGGCCAGAGATCAAAGATGGGAAGGAAGTTCAGAAAGTCAGACACTGCACAGTCACTTTGAATTTGGAAGGCATATATGAGATCAGAATCTAGGGGAGAAGGTAAAACTGAAGGACAAGAAGTAGTTAGAATTCTTAGGTGTAATGAAGCAGGACAAATATAGGAAAAAGTATAATCAGTGCATGGTACAGTAGATAGAGCACAGGAATTACTGTCACAGTGCCTCTAATTCTATGCGAATCCTCTAACTTTACATGATACTGTGCATATTACTTATTATTCTTGTATGGTTGTGTACTGATATCTGTTGTACTGCTCTATGATCTGTGATTGATTACAAGTTACATTAAAATGAGCCCTGAGTCTATCCAGGTTTTGGAACATTGGAGTGAGATGATGGACTTAGATTCTCCCAAAGACATTCCAGATGTTGGATGTGTCTAACACCCTAGAGAAGAGGAATATTCAAAACACCCTAGATGACTGGGGAGTGAAAGTGAGAGTGGGGGTAACAGGTAAGATTATTTATGCTATATAAATGATCTCAATCAGTGTAAATTCCAGCATTATCTGAAGAGATCAAAAGTTGGAGAGAGTGCTTGGACACTGGTTACTAGACTTCCTTAGGATGGGGTGATAAGCAAGAAGGTTCAAAATTCTCTTGTAGAGGAAAGATTGTACTTAAAATAGTGCAGGATCCTTCCAAAGAAGGAAATTAGCACATCTGTTAGGTGGGGGAGCTGGTGATGGTAAACCGTTTGTGAAACTGCTATTGAAAATTCAAGAAACTCACCATGTCAAACTGAGAAGCTGGGGGGTGTATCTATAGCCTTCTTGGGAGCCTGCTGAATCCTGGATCTGATGGGTCATGGAAATATTACAGCAGTGATAGGATATTTATATGGAAAGTCTTAGGGAACTTACATTTGATCTTATTTCTGGCCTGAAGTCACTATGTTCTGAAATTGTAGCCTGAGTGCTTACAAAGACAATTTTGGCAATACATAGCAAGCCTGTGCACAACTTCTCAATACTTGCTGAACAAGAAAGGGAAGTTGTCAGAATTCTTGTTGCATGTGGAAAGGATGCTAGTTAAAGGAGCCTTCACACAGAAGAATTGGATAAGCTCACACTCTCCCAAGCATGGAGCAGGTTGCTGGGTGAAGGCTGTTACCATGAAAGGTTCACCTACTTAAGGATATAAATTGATGCTCTATGAATGTTTTTAATTAACTTATGTCTATTATGACTTTAGTTTCCTAGATTCTTATGGTATTATTTCAAAGAAAAATATGCAAAGAAAGGGACAGAGTCCTTCATTTATTTATCCTTTCTATACCAACTGCAGTGAAATTTTCCTATTTAGTCAGCAGATTTTTTTTAAGCCCACAAACTTCCAAGGCTTCCATTGTCAAATGTCTTAGCTCTTTCAGTAAAGCCATTTTAAAGTGCTTGAACACAGAATCATCACCGAGTCCTCCTTTAAGTGTAAATATGAAGCAGACAGAGAGAAATAACATCCCAAAGAAACCAGGACACCAAAACAACATTGTTTTAACCAAGTCCTCAGACCTTCCAAGTTTCTCTTCTTCTTCATCTCACATGTAATCAGTGTCTTTACAGCTGCATAACTGTCAGTCAAGTTCTCAAAATTTATTATTTAAATATTTTTGTACATATGGGCCCTTTTCCCATTTTTATGATCACTTTAGGATACAGACTCAGAAAGTGGTATTGTTGGGTCAAAGGGTATGCACCATTTTATGGCCTTTTGGGTGTAGTCCCAAAATGGTTGGATGAATTCATTGCTACCAACAATGCATTAAAAAGAGGAAAATTCTTAAGTCCATAGAAAGCAAATTTTAGGTGAACTGTGCCTTTTACAATGGAAAACTTCCCTAAGATTTTCCACTTCCCCAAATAGTCCATGTTTAGTGCCCTTTTAATCACTGTTGTAAATTTCCTTTATGTGATGGGGAAACAACTATTCAGATTTGGCTAGGTTAATAGGAAACAAATTCTCCTATGAAATGACAGAGAACAATGAGTCTTGTTCTAGTCCTAGATGTATGTCATCACTTACAATGATGAGACAGCCTTGACTGCCCAAGACTGGTGTGAAGAGAGCAGGTTTATGAAACCTTACAAATAGACAGTGATCTAGCTGAATCAATCACTGGAAGTTTATGAATTCATCAATTTATGTGATTATTAAATATGATCGAGAGATCACAGGATTTCAGAAGGGATTTCAGAGGTAATATAATTTAACTCCTTACCTTCAAGGGATCTTTCGTAGGTTCTCTTAAAATATGAGAGCAACACAGGAAGAAACCTTTAACTCTGCTATTGCCACAATACTTGCTTCATGCCATTTCTTCTTGGTCACTGAATACTTCATTTAAGGTTCTTCCTACCACTAAAATCACAACAAGTACCCTTAGAACATATCTTTACTAGAGAACCTCATAAATGCAAAAAGCTGTAATCTTGATAAAAATTTCCTTAAATAAGCTTTATATTATGTTATTTAGCCTCACAGGAGTACATGCAGTAGCATGTGTTGGTCACATGACAGCGCTGGTCATAGAAATTATTGCTATAATTCTAGCATTCTCCATTTTTGATAGACAACAAAAATGGGCAGCTAGGTGGTGCAAGAGATAAAGCACCAGAGCAGGAATCAGGAGGACCTGAGTTCACATCTTACCTCAAACACATGACACTCACTAGCTGTGTGACCTTGGGCAAGTCACTTAACCCCAACTGCCTCATCCTGGGTCATCTCCAGTTATCCTGATGAATATCTGGTCACTGGATTCAGATGGCTCTGGAGGAGAAGTAAGGCTGGTGACCTGCACAGCCCTCCCTCACTCAAAAACAAAGTCAAGTACAAGTCAGGTCATCATTTCTCTCTGATGGCATGGTCTTCTTTGGCAACAAAGCATGAACACACAGATAACAAAATGAAATCATACTGATATATCTTACTGTACTTCATGATGTTACACTTCGGGAAAACTTTAAATATTTGTTTATTTTCTATTTTGTGTACTAGCGTATCTTGTCCAAGCAGATCCAGGAAAACCAGGCACAATTCTTTTTATGACAATGATACAAAATTTACAATTTATATTTATATAGGAAAGTAGGAAGCTTTGTAATTCATTGAAATCATGCCCCACCAAATACCATTTAAGACTAGTTCTACAACAACACAACTTCTTGCTCCAGAAACTTTAGTTGAAGCAATGTTGCAGTAGAGCAAATAATTACTTTGCAACAGTTTCTATAAATGAAAACACATTTCTTAACCAATATTTGGTCTATAAAAATTCCTAAAAAGCAGTCTTTACAGAGACCTGAGACCATAATAGGATGGACTTGGGGTATGGAGATGTAAATAGCCTGGATACCCTAACAGACCTGACATACAAAAGTTGTTGAGCTGACCTGACATACAAAATCATGTTTGTAACTGGCTTCAAGATAAGAACCTGAAGGTATTTGGGGGAATGGGAAGAGGGGTTAAATCTTTCCTCCAAGAAAGCCACTAACCTCCATTTAAACATTTAGCCAATGATAACACTTTTGCAAATGAGTTTGGCTGTAGTTTCTCAAAAATATTTTTTAAAAAATTATTTCATTCATAGTTGGGGAAGGCACAACACATCTTCCTAGTTGAATATAACCATGGACAACTACTGAACCCTAGTGTAGAAAGGGAGAAATAACTTATTAAAGGTAGAGCCTGAGAATGCAGGAGCCCAATCCCTCTGTTCCATTTTTCAAAAAATTGACAGGGTAACCAAAGTTACAATGACTTTGAACATATAGAAAGTGAAATAAAGCTCTTTGAAAAGTTCTCCCCTCTCATGATCTTTTTCATGTTTCAGAAACAGCAACATACAGAAAATAACTTAACGCTTATTTGTTATGAATAAGACAGTTACTAATGAGGACCTTACATAAATGAAGTGCTTGTATCATTTCAATTAAAAAAAAACACTGTTTAGGTGTGTTGATTGTAAGTCATTGAACTAAATGCTGAACGTAAAGACAAAAATTTAACGATTTCTGCTGTCAAGCTTATAATCTACTTCACACATTTCTGTGATATTTAACATCCAAGGTGAATAGGAGAAAGCAGGGCTCAAAAGGGCTAAGAAAACTCGACTTTGGAATGAAGCTTGGTTATAATGTATTAATAATATTATTATTCCTTAGTCTGAGAAATTTCAAGTGGCATATGCCTTTATTAATCTTTATTTCATACTATGTTGTAGAAGGAAAAGCATTGGCTCTGGACCCTGGTTCAAAACCTTTACTAACCTTCTACTTGTGTGACATTGGCAAGTCATTTCACATATCTAGGTCTCAGTTTTTTTCAGCTGTAGGGGTTGAACGAAGATGGCCTTTGAAATCCTTCCAGTGCTAGATCTGGGACCATTCTAAAAGTGACTGATATCTGACACCATTGGATCAGATTCTAGCTACAGAGTTCTATGAAGACAAATCATTCATGAAAAATAATGTGAATAATATGAATTCAAATTCTGGGCTGCAGAAACAAAAGTTTAGACAAAGCCCCTACCTGGTTAAACCTGCTGTTTCTAGAATGACATTTCACATGCATCTTTATCAAAACCTTATAACCCTTCAATGACTGCAAGAATTGTTTAAATTATAGCTATAAATATTCATGAAAAACTTGAAAATAGCAGACCACTTGGTGCTAGGGTAGTTTTAAAAATAAAAACCAAGACCATCTACAGAAAATTATTGGTTTTACTGTACTCACTTATAGAAATGATGAGGAAAGTACTTAATCTTACTGAATTGGCAGAAAATTCCACAACCAATTTTTTTAAAAGTAGAGAAAGGCAAGACTACCACAGCTAGAGTTTCAATAACACAGGAATGGTTTGCTGGATAATAAATTTTCAAAATCTGCATCAGATGAAGCCTTGAAATGCAGTCTGGTGCACTGAAAAGGAAGCAGTGTTGGAATAGCGGAAAGGACACTGGATCTGGAGATGAAGCTTAGAGTTCAAGACCTGACTCACTTTGTGACCCTGGGCACTTCATTATTTTACAGAATGTAGGAGAATTGACCAGATGATTTGTTACAAAAGTTTGTTGAATGGAATTGGATTTTAAAATTCATAGACAAATAAATGTGATTTCATCTACAAAAAGGGTAAACTCAGAGAGTCCTAAAGGGTGTCCCAAACCAGGGACCCTCCGGCAACGGGGGAAGAAAGGTAGAAAGACTGTTGGAATCATCTTATTTGGAACTGAAAGGGCTCTTAAAAGTCATCCAGGCCAAACCCTTTATGATACAGATAAGGAAACTGAGGCACAGCGATTAAGAATGACTTCTGCAAAGTCACAGGTAGTAAGTAAGCATATTAAAGCCCACATTCGAACCCTGACCGCAAGACCAGAACTCTATTTACCGAACAAGGGTCCTGGTCAGCTTCAACGAAGTGTGTGGGGAAGAAAACAGGAAAAGGGAAAGGCGACAGAGGGTATAAGCGAGGGTGGATGTGAAAGGTCTCCGTTCCCCCAGGAAGAACGGCACTTACTACCTCACCGAAGCTTCCACGGCTTCCGTTGTCAAGGCCGGTTGCACTTACCGCCGCAGCCACCTGCAAGATTTGTTTTTAGTCGTTGCCTTAGAAACCAGCGGGCGGGTCCTGCACGCCCTGGGGAAAGGAGAAGCTCGCGCTGCCTCGAGCCAGGCACTGGGCGGAGCCCAGACTTCTGGGGCAAGAGGAGGAACTGGGGCTAGGGGTTGAACCTGACTCCCAGGGGTCTGGGGACTGGTTTAACTGGTCTGTGAAGGGATTGCGCAATTTTGATGAATGCAGCACACACAAAGAAGTGGAATTCGTGGGTCGCTGACCGCACGAAGGGTCGCGCGCGCACACACAAGTCCCTTGACCTGGATAAGTCTTGCACTTCGTAAAATATTTGCAAAACGCTTTGCAAACCTTAAAGCGCGTCATAAATGCTAGTTGTTATTGCTGTAGAAGGAGATGTTTCGTGCTAAGGTCCAAAGAGGAGGTAAGGCTAAAATGTTACTTCATTTTCTCTTGGTACCCATATAGTGCATATCATTTGCTTTAGCAAGAGAAATATTTCTATTCTTTTACTTCCACTTCCCAATGAATAATTAGGCTACTATGTTTATTTAAAGCACTACTTGTCATTTTAAAATTCAAGATGCCTTTGGGAGTCTATACATCTGTGTATTAATTAATTAATTGATCTCCTTACGCCCGGATCACAATCATTACTGCTCTACTAAAAATCCTTCAATTCACTAATGAATAAAATCCAGCTGGGAGGGAAAGAGCAACAGTTACTACTGATAATCACTCTAAAGCCATCAAGTGGAGTTTGGCATGGGGATCCTGAGGACTGTATATTAAGGACATAACCTTAAAATGTAATGTGTACATGCTTTAGGAATAAAGAGTTATACAATAAGCAAATGAGTGGTGCATGGAAGAAATTACTTATATGTTCTGTGGACAGGGGAAGAGTTCATGACGAAATAAGAGATAGAGTCACAAGAAGTAAAACGGATAATTTTAACTACATGAAATTTAAAAATTTCTGCACAAACAAAATCAATGCAGCTAAAATTAGAAGAAAAGCAGGAAAACGGCAAAAAAAAAGAATCTTTGCAGTAAGTTTTTCTGAAAAAAGATTACATCTCCAAAATGTATAGGAAAATGAGCCAAATTAATATTAAGAGCTGTTCTCCAATTGGTAAACGGTCAAAGGTTATCAACGGTTTTCACAAAAAAGAAATCAAAGCTATCAAATCATGGAAAAAATGTTGTAAATGCTGTTAATAATTTAAAAAATGCAAATTAAACCCTGAGGTACACAACTGAAACGACTGAAAATAAATGACAACATTTGTGAAGTCATTCAAAACATATTTCCCTATTTGTCAAGTTCAAGCCAAGTCTTAAGAGTTCATTCTTCAATGACAACTCATGGGATGAGGATGAGAATGATCAATAATAGCCGCGGCTCTGGAGAGAACATCAAACTCCTTTCTCCTGCCAAGTAAATGAAATTTCTCTCCTGGACGCTCTAGTCAAAGAAGTCCAACCAATCGACAAGCACGACAGGTCAGCAGCCAATCACTGATCACCATATCCCTCCCATCCTCCCGTTGCCCTTAAAAAAGATGGCGCCTCCACCCTCAGCGCGCGGACGGTCGCCCAGCCCTTGCCCGGACTGGGGCGGGGCCTGACTGTCCAGAGTGATCCGGAAGTAGCGCCGCTGTCACTATAAGCACCCACCGACCCCCGAGCGGGGTTCCAGCTGTGGCCCCTTCCCGGCTGGACGGGCCTGCTTTTGTCCTTCTCTCTCCGCCCCCTCGCCGGCCCCGCCGACATGCCCACCGCGGCCCCCATCATCAGCTCGGTCCAAAAGCTGGTTCTCTATGAGACCAGAGCTGTGAGTAGTGAGCACGCGTTGTTCCCCCCGGGGCGTGGGGTGGGGGCGGGGCGGGTGCCCACACGGGCCGAGTCGGGCGGAGCCAGGTTCCGATCCGGTCTCTGTGCTGCTTACTGACTTCTCTGACTTAGGGCTAGTGTCTCCTCGGAGCTTTCCATTCATAGGAGCATAGAGTTAGAGCTGGGAGGGGTCCCAGAGCCCATCTCCACCAGTCCTACCCTTTTCCAGATGAGGAAACTGAAAGCCAGAGACGCTAATGACTTGCTCAAGGCTTCCACAGGTAGTAAAGGACCAAATCAGAATTTGAGCTCGCGTCTTCCGACCTCAAAGGCAGTTACTTGTCTTTCTACCGTCTTTCAAATAAGGGGGTTTTGCTCTATGAATTTACAGTTCCTTTTAGATCAAAATCCTATGAACCCTAAGTTTCCTTTTTTGTACTTCCTTCATCTCAGTCACAGTTCTGGGAAAGTCAGAAAAGGTCTAGGAAAGTTTGTGTAATGTGAAGTCTGTATTCGAAGTGAAGACTTAGGACTTCCTTCTGAACTTGAAACTGTATATATTTGGGTTTTAATGTATCATTATGATTGAAGGTCTGGCCTTATGCAATAAGAGGAACACTGCACTTATTAAGTTCTAATTGTTTTTCAAGTATCTGTTAAATCAGGAGTGTGCTGGCAACAAGTGACATACACTTACAAAAGCTGCTTAGGGCATCCACAGAACTTGCCCAGAATGCGATCTTGATCTTTTAAGTGTAATTAGTCATTTACAGTTCACCTAATATTTGTAGGAATACATGGAACACTGGGGTGAAATCCATGTTCACAGTGAAAATGTTCCATTAGAACGTATGAATTTGAAACTTTATTTATTTAGGCTTCTTGTTAAAATATTATTGTGATTGGTATTGAAACGGGCTATGTTAGCAGCAGTAGCTGGCTTTTTTCTTTCCTGTTTTCATTGTTCAAAATTATTATGATTGGTGTTTAGTTGGGTTCTGCTAATAGCAGTAGCAGACATTTTTCTATCCCCCTTTGATTGTTTGTATTTCCTTTGTTTTGTCTTTATATAATTTCCCAGTAAGCATTTTTCATGTGACTAAAATACTTCTATTTTTCTTTCAATATTTAAATATTTTCCTTGCACCTTCTTTGGGACAAAACATGTAACACAAAACATTTTAATTTTTTTAAATGGATGTGAAAAGTTTCACTAGTAGAATATGTTTTGCAGGAGCTTATGGAACCTGGGCAAAACGTTGTGGATTCATGTTGACTTGGAAATAGTTAAATTTTGTTTAACTCTTTTGAAAATCAAGTCAACTCACTCTTGCTCTTTATGAATTGAAGCAAGGATTGTTTGTATTTCCCTTGTTTTGTCTTTATATAATTTCCCAGTAAGCATTTTTCATGTGACTAAAATACTTCTATTTTACTTTCAATATTTAAATATTTTCCTTGTAATGATTATTGTTCAATGTAAAATATTAAAGTATATTGCAGAGTGCTCACTACCATAACAAAACTCAATTGTATATTGAAATCTTACTGAACCATTTTTATATACCATAAAATTGAGTATGTAGTAAAGGTTGTACCTTTTCCAAAGGAGTCTGTGTTAGGGGCCCAGCAGAAGGAACTCATCATACACTGATAACAGAGTTTTGTGACATGAACCCCTAGGTTAGCAATACAGTGAATTTCTCAGTATATTTAAAAAACTTTGATAACTTGAAATGAATTTCACTGAAAACTTGACTAGATCATGGGCAAAAGATATAATATATTGTAAGATACACTTATTAATAAAAAACCTTCAGATAATACCTTATAATAAAAGGGTTACTGATGTTTATAGAATTCAAAACAACAAGGGTATCATTTTGACACCAGACCAACCTTATTGTCCTGTAAAATTCACTGGTACTTGCTTCCTGATTTAGGAACATTATTATACTGCCAAAATGCTACTGTTGTGTTGTCTTATATTTCATAACTACAGAGTACAAAGGTACTGATTGTGGGTAGCAGGCTCCTTCTATGTAACTATAAATAAACTGGTTGTTATCTTTCCCATATCCTGACCCACAGAGTCATACTCTGGGTGGACTATTGGCAGAATGCTTTCCTGTGTAGGAATTCCCCTGTGTCTCTTCCTGTATCTGTAGCTATGGGAAAACAGGAAGCAAATTTTATTTCCACACTTTGATGGGGGGTGGTGACCTAGCATGGACAGGTTAGAGGTCAGAAACTAATGCGCAGGCTCAGGGAGCTGTGTGAGAAGAACATGAGGAGAACATGAAGTCACATGACCAGGGGACAATATCTCAGGAAATCCAGAGTTCTGAATTCTATAAGGGTCCTGCCTCTTCCTGACCTGATCGTAACCCTTCCAGTGGCCATGCTGGAGCTACCCATTCCCTTTTTAAATAAATTTTTAATAAAATTTTCTTGATAACCTTTTTTTTTGTGTGTCACGTTCATCTCTAACAGTAGCCTATCTTTGTCAGGAGGACATCATCTGATGCCAAATTTAATTATTGCCTTGATTGGAACATATTTCTTTGAGTGTTTTTCTATATTGCGGTATTGTGGTCATTGAAAAAATTGTTTTACTTTGCATCAGTTCATATTGGTCTTTCCAAGTTTCTCTGAATTCATGTCCATCATATCTTGAAATTCAATAGTATTCTGTTACATTTTTTTTTACCACCAATTGTTTAATTATTCTCCAGTTAAAGAACACCGACTTTGTTTCCAGTTTTTTGATAACATATAAACACTATAATATATGTGAGACTTTTCCTTCTATATTTGATACCCCTGGCGTTTATGTCTCATAATGTTGGTAGTGGGTTAGAGGGTTTAGAAACTTTTCCAGTGTAGGTGGAAATTATTTTTCAGAGCAGTTGGATCAATTCACAGCTACTCCATCAGTGTATTAGTATGTTTTTCCTCCTACATTCCCTGTAACATATACTTCATTTTTTTGTCTTTTGTTATCTCAGCCGATCTCTGATGTGTTAAAAGACATATTTTGAGAAAGTAATTTTATTTAAGGCCATATTCATTAAGAATATTTAAACAATGTGCTATTTTGTTTGGTACCTTTTTCGTTTACTTGGACTTGTATAACGGTAATGTATTCTTTTAGTACTGTTGCATTTTGTTTCTCATACTGCCAGTTCCACTTCCCTATTTTTGTTTTCCAAATCTATGACGTTAATTTTTGACTTCCTAAGAGATTCTTTCCATTGTGGATTTAAACTTTTTCTAAACTTTTTGTTAATTGAATGTTAGAATATTAAGTTCTCTCCTACATTAATTTCAAATATCTTTAAATTTCTCTTTTGACCAATTTTTATTGTTATTATTTCACCCTCCCTTGGGAACCTACAGGATTCTGTATTCCATTAGGCATTGATTGACATTCCTTTGTCTTGAAATATTTGTTAAGAGAGCTTTTGTTCAATTTGAGAATCTACTGCTCATGTTTCCTTCTGGTTTTTAGTTTTTTCACTATTAATTTAGCTGCTTGTTCTCTGGACTTAATTTTTTTTTTATTAAAATCTTTGATGTTTTGGTTTTAAAGGAGTTACAGGTGTTGAGACCCGGAGAATGCCAAGGCAGTGTTGCCTGGGACTAATTCACACATTCAAGCCTTCTCTTACTCAAGTAGCAAACGTTTATTGTAATGCTTTAGCAAAAGCAGGCGAAGTTCCAAGGGAACCTGTGAGCTAGTGAGGATGGTTCTGGGGCTTATATGGAAAAGAGACAAGGGAAAGGAATGCCAAGGATGCTACTTAGGTCATTTGGGGACGTCCAGGGATATACTGGGAGTCCAGGTATCTTTGGGAGCAGGCGCCTATAATCTATGAATGGGAAAATACCGGGAGTCTGCAGAGATAACTTTGTTGATACCAGATATTAAAGGAGAAAAGACAGGTTTTGTTCAGCTGTCAGAGGCATGGGCCTTGGGGATCTGGCAAGAGGGAGAGTCCTTGAGTCAGTCAGGGACAAAAATCCCCGGGACAGGCACCCCTCTGTCTGTTCTGAAAAAAAAAAAATTAAAGTCAGACCTGCATGTATTCCGAACCAAAGGAAAATTTTCTCACAGGATGGGGGCCTTCCGAGAGATTGGGAGACTTCTGGAGACATGATTTTAGGGTTGGGGCTCAAGCACAAGCCCCTCATGAGTTTTTTTTTAATTGTATCACCCCATGACTCTTATTCTAACTTCTCCTTATTTAAGGTGGGTACTATCAAAAACTTCACTGCCAGGCTGCCTTGGTTTCCATGTCTTGGGAGATAGCGTACCTTGCTTGTTTCCCTCTCCTGAGTACTCTTGGAAGGGAAGTTAAATTTTATTATCCTTTCCTTCTGTTGTGTTCGTTTTCGAAGAAGACTATGACATCAGAGAAATGATGACATGACTTAGGGCCACTCCAGATATACATTTAACCTCCAACTCCTAACCAAATTCTTTCTTTGTGCCTCCTCTTTGTCTTTTCCAGTTGGATTAAATCATTTTTTTGAAGGGAGGAGAAAAGGTATTCTGGTTAGAGTCTTTGTAGCCTTGGTAGTTCCCTAACGTAGATTTGGGGCCCCATCAGAAGGCAGCAGGTTTTTCTGCCCCTCTCTGCTTATTTTTCAGCTACATATGATGGGCTGGGGTTGGGAATTCTCCAAAAATCTCTGCAGCATGGTGTGGGGAGGGATCCTAATATAGACCTCATGCACAAACCTGCAGATCAGCTTGTGTTCCTCCTGAGATTGTGTAGGGGGACATGATGCTGACTCAGTGCCTTAAGGATTAGAATTACCTAATACTGGTTCATAAGAGTTTTACCCTGTTCTTTCTTTGTTGTGTAGATTTGGCTATAATTGCTTATGTTTGATGCATCATTTCTTTTTCTGGAGGGTTGGAGAGCTAAAGGAGTTTGGAGAAACTGCCTAAGCTGCCGTGTTACATGTGATATAATGTTGAACAGGTGTTTTTGGTGACAAGTAATGACTCACATATATGTAAAACACTTTAAAGATTGCAAAACTCTTTACAATTCAACATATAAACCAAAACTTAATTGTTTGTCACAATAGTCTTATGAATTCAATTCTGGAAGCATTCCTGGTGCTGTGCCTTCCTTCCTTAAACTTTGCACAATATTTCGATGTAATTTTGGGAATTTGTTGAAATTTATGCATCAGATGTTTCAAGTTATACTTCAAGACTCAGTTGTTGACTGTTGAAGAAGGGAAGCCTCCCTGGGAACCTTCCTCTCTTCCTTACTAGTGGAGTGGAAAGTAAAACTCTTATCATACTTCATGACTTCTGCCTTCCAGTACCTGTTTGCTTCTCATCCCAGAGCTTCTGTCCCCTTCTACTTCCTAGATCATTCATACTTTCCTTTGGTTCCCTTTGACCTCCTCTCAGATATCCAGAGGGCTGGAGTATATCCATGTTCTCTAGGACACAGGACCAGTACCAGTGACTTTGGATAGGAGAAATCTGCATTTACATTTTTTGATAAATGGAAGGAGGAGAGAATTCATGTTTTTGTTACTTATGCTTTGGGTGGGGGGAGAAGGGAAAGAGAGAAGAATCCCTGAAATCTCAAGTTGTAATTCTGAATGCAACTTTTTTTTAAACATTGCTTTATGATATATGATGTTTAAGGTCAACTATATTATGGGTCAGTTTTCCAAACTATCTGGGAACGCAATCACCGTGTTTATAACCTTAGTTCTAACTATACAATTTTGAACTGAAAGAGACCTTAGCTATCGTCTAGTCCAGTTCCACTGTTTTATAGATCAAGACACTGAAGCCCAGGAAGTTTAGTAGCCCTAAGCTCACATAGTTAAGTAACGAGATAGTTAAGGAGCAAAGTCAGGAAGCAAACCCACATTTTCTAACTCCAAATCCAGTGCTCTCTCTACTATATATGCTACATTGCCATCTGTTAATAAATGGAAAAGGACTTTGTATCCTTCATCCAATAATTTAGACATTGAATGTGCACTTTGTGTCAAGTGCTGTGCAAGGCATGAGGAGGATGACAAGTAAGACTCCATCTTTGCTATCAAGATATTTACAATCTAGTATGTGTTCTAGTATATGTGTATATGTGTATGTATGTATGTAAATATACATAGGAGTACAAAGTGCTGAGGGAGTTCAGATGACAGATTACTTCTAGTTCAAGGATGGGATAACGGGCTTTAGCTTTATGGGGAGGTTGGCTTTAGAATGAGCCTTATAAAGAATTTGGAACTTTTAGAAGGAAGCTTTCTGATTGTAAATTGTGTATGATTCAATTATAAATTGAGGAGATTGACTTTAAAAAAATACCACATATACTAGAACTTACACATTTAGATAAGTCCAAAAAAAATTACCTTTTTAAGTCCTTACTCTGGAAAGCTACCTAGTTATTTATATGAATAATTCTGACATTGCTTGAAACATTTTTTTGAACTCTTTTGGAATTGCTTTCAGAGCCAATTAAGAACCATGAAAAAAAGCCCTATTGCTGTACTGTAAACATGAAATTTTTTCTAATTAAAAAGTCACCTTAGTTGAATATTTACCTTATTCACTAGACTTAGCTATTTTTATTCATTAGACTTTTGACCCTTTGTGTTGAGTTGTGTAAATTTGATTTGGTTTAACCCATTTACAAATAGTAAAGATTTGCTACTACTGAATGCCACCACTTCAAAGCAATGTTCCTCAGGCTTTGAAGGCAATTCTCTTTTAGGAATTCTAAAACATATTTTGAACAAAGGCAACATCATTGGAATAAGTGTGTAGTCTCCCAAGGTGGCATCATTTATCTGGATATGCAAGTTGTGCTATGTTTGTTAAATTAGTCACCTGTTGTTCCAATCATGCATGTAAAAGTATCATTTCTGTGGTGATTTCTATATACATCAAAGAATCAAACAGATAAAAGAAAAGAGAATTTAAAAAGTAGGACATATTAAAGGGAGGAAATGATAATGTCAGGCTTTCACAGAGTTTGTTCTAAGAAAGAGACAAACAAAATTAGGTTGTGACCACATGTTAATTTCTGTCAAGCTGGTGACATACATGCATTGCATAGGAGTTATAGTTCAGAACTGGCTCAATTTAGAAACTGGGGTGCCCAATTTATATACCTTTTCAACAGGGACTGATATTACCCCACCTTCATTTTACTTCCAGACAGAGAAATACCCATCAGACCACCCTCAACCATACCAGACCACTCACAGCCTTGGAATGGCTAGGCAGAAGAAGCTTGCTCCACCCAAGCCTGCGCAAAACATAATGGAGCTTCCATATCTGTGATCAGATTGATTCAGTCTTGGGTTGGGGTTTAACCAGGATAAGACTCAATGCAATCTCATTAACAGTAATGTCCTTCTGAAGAACTTTAGAGAAGAGGGATTTGGGTAGAGCTCTGAGACTCCAAGATACTGATTACTAAGAAAAATCATTTTTCATAATAAAGGCACTGAAGCTGAAAGTAAAGTGAAGGTGTAAATAAAGATGAAGTTTTGAGCACAAGGTTTGTACTTTAAATGGAAACTTCTCATTGACTTGATACTAATTATCCAGTAACCCAGCTTTTTCTCCTTGCTATCTGTCAGGGGCTTGCTCTTTTTTTTTTTTTTTAAAATTCTAATTTATTTATTTATTTTTAGTTTTCAGCATTCATTTCCACAAGATTTTGAGTTACAGATTTTCTCCCCATCTCTCTCTTCTGCTCACCCCAAGGCAGAGTGTGCTCTGATTACCCCATCCCCCAATCTGCCCTTCCTTCTGTCACACCCCTCCCTTCTCTTATCCTCATCCCCTCTATTTTCTTGGAGGATTGATTTTTATACCCCATTGCCTGTATATCTTATTTCCTAGTGGCATGTAAAAACAATTTTTAACATTTGTTTTTAAAACTTTAAGTTCCAACTTCTCTCCCTTCCTCCATCTGCACTGAGAAGACAAGCAATTCGACATGTTATTTACATGTATAGTTATGCAAAAGACTTCCATAAAAGTCATGTTATAGAAGCCTAACTGTATTTCCTTCCATCCTATCCTGACCCCCCTTTATTCTATCCTCTCCTTTGACCTTATCCTTCCTCCTTTGCTTCTAATTACTCCCTCCTCCCATTTGCATGCTTTTTTTTTTATCATTCCCAACCCCGCTTATCCCTTCTCCCCTACTTTCCTGTAGTGTATGATAGAGTTTCATAGCAAATTGAGTATGCATGTTATTCCCTCCTTAAGCCAAATGCGATGAGAGTAAGGTTCACCTTTTCTCTCTCACCTCCCCGTCTTCCCTTCCATTGAAAAAGCTTTTTCTTGCCTCTTTTATGTGAGAGATAATTTGCCCCATTCTGTTTTTCCCTTTCTCCTCCCAATGTATTCCTCTCTCACTTGTTAATTTTATTTTTTTAGATATCATCCCTTCCTATTCAACTTACCCTGTGCCCTCTGTCTATATGTACATAATCTCTCCAACTACCCTAGTACTGAGAAAAGTCTTAGGGGTTACAAATATTATCTTTCCAAGTAGGAATGTAAACAGTTCAACTTTAGTAAATCCTTTATGATTTCTCTTTCCTGTTTACCTTTTCATGCTTCTCTTGATTCTTGTGTTTGAGAATCAAATTTTCAATTCAGCTCTGGTCTTTTCATCAAGAATGCTTGAAATTCCTCTATTTCATTGAATGACCATTTTTTCCCCTGAAGTATTATACTCAGTTTTGCTGGGTAGGTGATTCTTAGTTTTAATTCTAGTTCCTTTGACGTCTGAAATATCATATTCCAAGCCCTTCTATCCCTTAATGTAGAAGCTGCTAGATATTGTGTTATCCTGATTGTATTTCCACAATACTTAAATTGTTTCTTTCTGGCTGCTTACAATATTTTCTTCTTGACCTGAGAGCTCTGGAATTTGACTACAATTTTCCTAGGAGTTTTCCTTTTGGGATCTTTTTCAGGAGGCAATTGATGGATTCTTTTAATGTTTATTTTACCCTGTGGTTCTAGAATATCAGGGCAATTTTTCTTGGTAATTTCATGAAAGATGATGTCTAGGCTCTTTTTTTGATCATAACTTTCAGGTAGTCGTATAATTTTTAAATTGACTCTCCTGGATCTATTTTTCAGGTTATTTGTTTTTCCAGTGAGATATTTCACATTGTCTTCTATTTTATCATTCTTTTGGTTTTATTTTATAATTTCTTGATTTTTCATAAAATCACTAGCTTCCATCTGCTTCATTCTAATCTTTAAGGAATTATTTTCTTCAGTGAGCTTTAGAACCTCCTTTTTCCATCTGGTCAATTCTGCTTTTTAGGGCATTCTTCTCTTCATTGGTTTTTTTGGATCTCTTTTGTCATTTGGGTTAGTCTATTTTTTATGATGTTATTTTCTTCAGCATTTTTTTGTGTCTCCTTTAGCAAGCAGTTGACTTGTTTTTCATAATTTTCTTGTATCCCTTTCATTTCTCTTCCCAATTTTTGCTCTACTTCTCTTACTTGATTTTCAAAATCCTTTTTGAGTTCTTTCATGACCTGAGCCCAATTCATATTTTTCTTGGAGGCTTTGGATGAAGGAGCTCTGATTTTGTTGTCTGTGTGAATGTTTTGGTCTTTATTGTCACCCAAGTAAGATTCTATAGTCTGATTCTTTTTTTGGTTTTTGCTCATTTCCCCAGTCATTTACTTGACTTTTGAGTTCTTAGTCAAGGTAAAGCTCTGCTTCCAGTGGGGATAAGGGGTTACTGTCAGCTGCTTGATTCCCCCACAGTCTGTGGGCCTAGAGCTCTAGAAACAGTCACTGTCTCTGCCCCAGCTGTTGCTGTGGCTGCTGTGGGTTCCTCTGCCTCCTTCACCCTCTGCTGCCCTGGGGCTGGGGCCAGGCCACTCCACTGTCCCAAACTGGCCCCATAGACTTTCCACTAGCCTTCCAATTTGTCCTCAGCATTTTGGGGTCCTGAAGTCTGGAAACTGCCACAGGTGCAAGAGATTCAGTCTCCCCAAGTCCTGTCTGTGCCGACCCTGCCCATGCCGGACTGTGCCCTGCCCCTTGTATGGTGTGATGGACACTTTCCAGCAACCTTCCAGGCTATCTTGAGTTGGACATTTGCTTTACACTGTCATTCTGTGGGTTCTGCAGCTCCAGAATTTGTTTAGAGTCATTTTTACAGGTATTTAACTGGATTTGTGGGCAGCACTCTACAAAGTGGGTGCTGTTACTTCCCAGGGGTCCGCTCTTGATCCCCCATCCCTCCGTATTTGTTTTCTTGATACGTTAAATGAGCTGATTGCATTCTCTCAGCCCTAAATTCTTTACTTTGGCTTTTCACTTTCTAATATGAAATACCTAAAAATATAAGATAGACATCAATGGCAACTCCAACAGAGAAATCTTTAGAAATTTTGGGACTGGGTAGGAGAGGGAGAAAATACTAGGAAAAGCCAATTTGGGACAATTTTAGGCTCAGAGATTCTACAATCCATTTTTGTACATAATATTAAATATAAAGTGACTAGGTGTAAAAAATTAGTCACAGAATTTCTTGCAAAAGAATGGATAAAACAAGAGGAAAATTGTGCTTTTACGAAAAAGTGCCGAGTATGAAGTTTCTTGGACACCAGAGGGCAGTAGAGATATCTTATCTTCTCTTTCTTCCTCTGCAGCACGCATTGGCTAAGTCCACATGAGGTCGCTGTCATCCATGTTAAATGTTTAGCATTGCAAGAACATGAAAGAAAAAGGCTTTGTGGAATAAAATTTACAGAGATGCAAATTCATATCCATTTCTCAATTCCTTCCTCAGATTTGCTTCTGAGACTAGGTGGGATCTCTTACTCCTAGAATTTGTAAAATATCTAGGTATGAGAGGAACAGATGTGATTCCCCATATGGTCTTCTGAAGGCCAATAGCAGATTTCAGTTTATCTACTGCCATTTGAGGTTGTAGAGAAGAGAATGTCTCAGGCTAATTTGTGCTGATGTTATTTTTAAAGTAGTTATAACACCAGTTTTTACTCATGAGCTTCCCTCATCTACCCTGAACCCTGCTATTCCTGCCCTGTCCTTTTACCCTCTAAATGGAAGAAAGTAGGTTAACACTGGACATAATTGGTTGTTCCCCTTCTGGGATAAAACTCCACTATTCTCAGCCATTTAGAAAATATGTTCTTCCCTAATTCAGTCACTGTTAGAGCCACAGCTCACTTTTGTTTTTCTTGCCTTTCTCTATAAGAGCCTGAGGGAATAAGGCTTTTTAGTAACTTTCACTATTGGAAAAGAGGTCTATTTACTCTAATCAGCAGAGAATTTCTTGTTCAGCAAGAGCAAGAATTTGGGGTTATTTTTCAGGCCCTCTTAGCCACCAAACTGTTAAACATGAAATATGACCTTTCATTCTTACAAGGTGATTTATTTTGTCTTCCTTATGGCCCTTTCTGCAACCAAAATGCTCCCATATTAAAAGGGCAGCACCTTATGTAAACATTTGGCTGTTCTCTCACATATGAAAATGCTGATGGGGATTCAAACTGGTGATATTGTTACACACATGTAAATCAAGTGTTGCATTTGCTTCCCAAAATATCAGTTCCCATGTATTCAGGAGCATCCAACTTACAATAGTGTAATATATTTTTCATTAAAATCAATCAGGTATGGGATCATAGATTTAGGGCTGAAAGGGTCCTCAGAGATCATCTAATTCAGACTTCTCATTTTAAGTGATTTGCCTGGGGGCCACACAGTAAATGTCTGAGGCAGGATTTTACTGACATAAAATTCACTGTTCTATCCATAGTATCACATTGTGATAAGTTGGATGCCCCTGTTTCATAGCTAAACAGTGTGTTGGCTGAGAGGGTCAGAAAAATAACTTTTGTTGAATAAAACCTGATAAAATTCATGTGTAAAGGAAGTAAGTTTTCTGATAAGATGTAAGCTACCTGGTTGCCAAAAGAGACAGAAAATGAAAATTAAATGGATTAAATCACCTTGTGATTTAATTAAATTAGGTAAATTTAATTTAATTAAAGGAAGTAAGGTCCCTTTTATACATGAACAATATAGTGACTGAAATAGGCAGGAAAAGAACTTGTATATATTAAAAGCTTATGAAACGCAAGTGTGAAGAAACGATTTTCACAGATAGAAAATGTTAAGAGTACCAGTTAGAGGACTGAGAAATGACTGAGGCTGTAAGGCATTGTGTACCTTTAGCTCATTTGCATGTAACTGTTTTTAAGGCTTAGAGGTTAAAATCTACAAAATGATAAATAACTGTTTGGAGACTGTGAGATGGTTGAATAAATACCACTGATTTTATAAGCAACAGAAAGGTAAGTTTGTGAGTTTTAACCTCTTAAAGAAAACTTGATTCATTTGTATCAGGAGGGTATGCTTTGAGCCATCAAAGTGAAGAACTCAGTACATGAAAAAAATTCATCTCTGGCAAAGCTTTGTGAAGAAGCCAGTTAAAGTTAAATGAGTTGATAAGATTTCTGCATCTAATTCCTGACTGGTTGGCAATAGAATGATGCTCATTGGAAGATAGGAAGACAACTGACTTGCTCTTTAGCACCATCTACATACAGGTATGCAGCTAAGTGGTGCAGTGGATAGAGTACCTGATCTGGAGTCAGGAAGACCTGAGTTCAAATTCAGCCTTAGACACTTACTAGCTGAAGTACCCTATGCAAGTCACTTAATCCTGGTCGCCTCAGTTTCCTCATCTGTAAAATGAGCTGGAAAAGGCAAACTATGCCAGTATCTTTGCCTAGATAATCCCAAATAGAGTCACAAGGAGTTGGACTGGACATGACAATGACAAAAAACATTTACAGGTGGAGATAAGCAAGCCTTTCGTAAGTAACTATTGCTTTTTGCTTTCTTCTCTGGTCTGAGAAGGAAAAATAGAAAGGTGAAATACAGACCCTGCAGCTGATTTGCTAGTGGATCAGCTGGTTGAAAGTTGATAGGATGATGTAGCATCCTGGTAAGTGAAGTCTTGATGAACGCTGCAGTTCTATGGCTGAAAAGAACTATTAGTCAATGTCATAGTTCTTTCTCAGCAGTTTTTTAAGGGTGATTGTGAGTTAAATGAGCTTGACCCTGCTTCAGCAGGTTGGGCAGTAGAGTGGTGAGGGCTAGAAATGGAATAGTTAGCAGAGAAGGGCCTTTGTGTGTCTAGATATCCCTGAGCTATAGTGGTGAGTAGGGGGAGTGAATTCCTCCACACCAGGTTACCCTCCATATCACCATGAGAATTTGAGTATAGCTATGTGGTGGTGGTGATGGTGGTGGTGGCGGCACTGTGGCCATTCTTTGTTAGTATTGGGATAGTTCTGGGTGAACAAGCTAGCCTATGGTAGGGGTCCCTACCATAATGAAGAAGATTACCAAGGAGATTTCCAGGTTAAATAAGGAGATGGAAGCATCCAGCTATGTTGGATGAGTCTTGAATGAATAAAGTCACCTGCCCCAGATAAACTACATCCTAAGGATGAAAAGATCTGGCAGATGTGTTTCTGGGCCCCTGTCAGTGACCTTTGGAAGATCACAAAGAATAGGAGAAGTACAGTAGAATTGGAAAGAAGCAAATGTCTCAATTTTCTAAAAAGGGAAGAGAATGGAACCTACAAACCCTAATCAACCTACAAAGTTTAATCAGTCAGCTTGACTGATTCTTGGCAAAACTCTAGACTGTTGAAGAGATGGGTAGTAGACATGTAGAAAAAGAATTAGCAATCACAAAAACCCAGTATCTCAAGAACAAGTTATGCCAGTACCAACACCATATTCACAGTGCCTAGGGCGCTATGAATATGCTGGTGTAATTCTGAATTGCAAAATATAACAGACTCTTCTCATGGAAGACAGAAACAAAACATTTATTTAAACACCAGAAAGCCAAATCCATCATAGCAACAAAGAATATACACAAAAAAAATGCAGGGGGCACTACTTTCCCCAAGTCTTCCCCCTGCTATGGCTTTCCCACAAATGCATACTCACAGCTTGCTGCCTGCTTCCTCTCTCTCCCTTAACTCTACTACCTCCAACTTCCTCTCAGTTCTGTTCCACCTTTCCTGTTCCACCCCTTCCTGCTCTACCCCTTAGACCAGCTCCTCCCACCACTGACTCATGTGACTCAGGCAGGTCACATAGGTATTAAGGGATGGGAAAGATCTTCCCATTATGCAGAAATACATTACCAATACATAGAGTAACCTCATTTTCTTTATTAACAGGATTATTAGCCTGATAGATCAGAGGTAAACTCTAGGTATCATTTATCTTGATCAGGGGTTGGCACTTTTTTTTTCTGTAAAGAGCCAGATAATCAATGTTTTAGGCTTTGTAGGTCGATAGGTAAAGCTGAAGATATTACATAGGTACATATGTAAAAAGAGAAAAACAAATTTCCACAATTTTTTATTGAAAAACTATATTAATAATAGTAAAGTATTTTTAATAATGCAGATCTACTAATGAGAATTACTTTTTTTACAGTAACATTTCACTTAATTCGAGTTCAAGGTTATTTTGTAATATGTATTTGTAAAATTATTTGTCAAATGTTCATCTGTTAATGCTGATCTGTAATGAACTTTTATTTCTATCTTAGAAAATGCCTTTTCACACAGATAGATACTACCAAATAATGATATCAGTCCATGAGCATATGATTTTAAGTTAATGTATTCATCACTTGGAAGACATTTAGATAATTTGAATTATATTCTTTGCTTCTTGCCTTTTAGCAGTCCATCACATTGCATATTAATCACTTTTATTTGAAGATTAGGTGGAAGCTTTTTAATTGTACAGTTAAATGGGTTTTGAAATATAGAAATTTTTTCTTTTGTACTTATATTGAAGACTGAAAAATGCTGCTGGAACTGAGGTTTGAACTCAGAATATAGATCTGTTGCAGATTTGTGTGGGAAAGGAAATCTAATTTTTTTTTGTGTTTTATTTTTAACTTTTGAGAACATAGGTAGTGTATAAAACAGTTTGACATGACTTATGATTCAGACAACAATAGTTGTCATTGAAATGACTTATCACAGTATAACTTTCACCTATACATAGTTTTTTGCCTTGTAATTTTAGGTTGAAATAAAAAAACTAATATCCAAAGCCTTTCAGTGTTTGATAATAGTAGCTGAGGAAGGTTCTTCTTGTTCAGAAAAAATGTCATTCTTTGCCTTGAGTTAAAAAAATTACAATAAAACTTTTTTTCTCACTTCTTGTTTTGACATGATGGATATAAACTGGTAATTAAAAGTAAAACGTTCCAGTACAGTGATACATATGGCACTTGAAATGCTGTTTAGTTATAACTGTATCATTGAGATTTGTACTGTGCACTGACTGAGCAGCAATATTAAGTTTTGGGAGCTCCACATACTTTCTCTCCCACAATTACCTAGCTCTCTTGGTCTAGTCTGAAAGCAGCTATAGACAAGGATGTAAACAAATGAACATGCTTTGTTCTAATATAACTTTAAAAATATAAAAAACATTCTTAGAATGTGAGCTGTACAGAATTAAGCAGTGAGGTGGATTTGGGTCACTGGCTATAGTTTCCTGACCCTTGTTCTATATTTTAGAGTTTGATAATAGCTTTCATACAGTTTTTGTGGAAATAGAAGAGAGATGGAGAGACATACATTAAATTAGTGGTGTCAAACTTGAATAGAAACAGGTCACTAAAACATACCATAAGGCTCTTTGTGGTTCACACATTAGAAAACCACATTTGAATATTATTTATGTTTTGTTTCACAAGACAAAAGTTGGACTAGACCCAGAATTGATTAGAAAGAAACCTGAGTTAGATCCAGAATTGAGTCACAAGATGGAGTCAGTGTAGTTCAGTCAGTTCCCAAAGAAGTTCAAATAAGAAGATATAAAGTGCTTTGCAAAACCTCAAAGTACTATATAATTGTTAGGTATTGTTATAATTCATATCAATAAGTTTATGGCATATGAGGACTGGTTGAATGAATTGAGAATGTTTAGCCTGGAAAAGAGAATTTTTAGGGAAGACGTTTCTGACTTTAAATGCTTAAAGGGTTATCATGTAGAAGAGGGATCATACTTATCCTGCTTGACCCCAGGATGCAGAAGTGAGCAGTGATGGATGTTCCAAAGAAGCAAATAGTCTGGATGTAAGGCAACAGTTGTTAACAATTCCAGCTGTCCCTGGGTAGTATCATTTGATCAGGGGTGTCTGGGGGGGGGGTCTTCTTCATTGGAGGCTTCCTACCAAAAGCTGGATGGTCACTTAGGGGGTATTTTGTAAACGGGAATCTTGTTCAGGTTCTAAGAGGCAGAGCAGATAGCACCTGAAGTCTTTCTTACTGGAGTTCTGTAGTTCTAAAGAGATGGGTTATTTTTGGTTCTCAGTTTATGAAAGATGAGAGGGAATATTGGCTGACAATATATTGTCAATGAACTGTTAGAGTCAGGGATAAGATGATCATTTCTTTAGGCCCATGAAGAACTAATCTACCTCAGCTCCATGGGGTGATGATAGATTAGTGGGCTAGGAGTGCCAAAGCTGCCATGTCCTTCTTACTGTCTATCAAGATAGGGCTTATGGTACAGTAGTGGGATCATATATTGTTCTTAGAGTGACAAGGTCTCGGTTTGAGTCCTGGCAATAACTTTGTGATCTTGGGTAATTGCTCTGTGCCTCAGTTTCTTCATACATAAATGTAGAGAATACTGCTTCTACTATTTACTTCATAAGGTTGATGTGAGGAAAGCATTTTATTTTGGTTTTGTTTTTTAAATTTTTATTAATTAATTGTTTTCAGTTTTCTACAATCACTTCCATATATCTTAGACTTTTCCCCCTCCTTCTCCTTACCCTCTCCCCTCCCTCCCTGAGGCAGCGTGCATTCTTATATAGTTTCTACACATACAGTCTCATTAAATACATTTTCACCTTAGTCACCTTAGTTGTAGAAGAATTAAAATGAATGGGAAAACCATGAAAACAAAACAAAACACAAGAGAAAATGATCTGCTTCATTCTACGATCCAATTCCATAGTTCTTTGTCTGGCTGTGGAAGGCGTTTTACCTCAAGAGTTCATTGGGAATTTTTTAGGTCCTTGCATTGCTATAAAGGGTTATCTGCCAGAAAAATTCCTCGCACACCGTGGTTGTCACTATGTACAAAGTTCTCCTGGTTCTGCTCTTTTCACTCAGCATCAGTTCATATAAGTCCTTCCAGGCCTCTCTGAAGTCTTCCTGTTCATCATTTCTCATAGCACAATAGTTTATATGCCACAACTTGTTCAGCCATTCTCCAATTGATGGGCATCCCCTCGATTGAGGAAAGCATTTTAGAACTGTATTTTTTAAAAAAATAAAATTTAAAGTATTTTACACACATGTGCATATTGTTATTAGTCTCCACAGAAACTTGAAGGGCAAGGAAATACTGAATAGCATCTTTTAATCACAGTGTAACTCAGTTTGTGTTGCTTCCCATTTTCTCTTTGCTCTTCACAAATATCCCCTTTCATATATACACACAATTTCCATAGTAATTTTTGTAATATATATTATGTGTGTAATATAATTTATATAATGTGTGTATACACACGTAATATACATATGTGAATGTGTGTGTTTATGTATGTGTTTGCTCTGAGTAGTTTTTATGAACTTAAGGACTTGATAAAGAAAAAGGATTAGATCTAAATTCTAGATAACTGTCATTAATTTTATGTAGTTTTGAGTGAGATGCTCAAATGATTTCAATCTACCTCTGCTCCTATTGCTCCTTTGCATTATAAACAACAGGAAAAAAAAAAGGTTGGGAATGGCTTAGAACTATACTTTTAATCATGGTACCAGACTACTATATAGAATATATCTGTCCTTGTCCTGAACTGATGATTAAAAAATCCTTAGGTCTGTGATTTTTGTAAACTCTGCAGTTATATTAGTCATTTTATAGAAAAATGATGACCATGTGAATTAGGTTCACATTTTCATTGTTAAATGATTCCATTTCTCTTTTCTTTAGCCCACTTAACTTTTCAGTTTTGGAAGAGGCAGAGTACAGCCATGATTTTCTCATGTTTTTTTTGTTAACCTGAATGTCATTAATGGGCTCCTCTTCTGTTGTGCCTAGAACAGTCCTAATGACAAGAATTAGCAAAATGAGAGTGCCTTGTGTCAAGGCTGCCCCATATTTTGAATTTAATGTTAATTGCCTTCAGTGTTGAAAGAAATTTAATTATTGTTGTTAGTCCTTTTGTCACAGAATGAGATGAGTTAACTGATTTGACCCCTTTTTATTTCTTTATTTTCATTAAAGCCTAAAATGGGACATTTAAATGAATATACATAAACTTTCATAATTTGTTGTGGGGGAGGGAAAGTCTTTCCAAATTGCAGGTTATCTTTCCTATAATTTAATAGAATGTCCCAAGATATGAGGTCAGGACCAAGATCTTAGATAACCAGGCCCAACCAGAAATCAACTACATATGCTTTGTATGGGCTATTTTCTAGCCATTTAAGATGAAACACAGAGTGGCAGTTAGTCTGAGTTCAGTCAGGCTTCTAGGAGATCTGATTATCAGGAATTTGCTGAAGCATTTTCTTTACTGGTTCAACCCTTTCTACCATGTTGTTTTTGATTGAATAAATCCATATTACTCACAACCATAACAAGATCATTAAGGGTGGGAGTACCAGTCAATTTGTGCTTACCTGTGACTATGTCTAGCACACTCACATTTCCTCCTTCTTTCCTTTCCCCTATTCCCTGCAGTCCAGAGTTTCCATCTGTTTAGACAAAAATTTCATTCCCCCTACTACTATTTCCCACTTCCTATTTGCCATTCATCTCTGTAGCCCTGTCTTTCTCCAGTCTCCGTTCTGCTCTCTCCTTCCCCTCCATTATTAATGACCTTCCCTTTAACCTAGACTTCTTCCTCTCAGATTTTTTGGTATTGTAACCATGGAAACAATACTCCATCCAGAAGATACTATATCCATGGCCATTCTCTCTTATTCCCATTGAATTATATAGTTCTATCTAATTTGAGTTGTGTTTTATTAGGAATTTTACTTAGGGATTCATAATTTTTCTCTACGGTAATTATAACAATCCTTTGAAGTCAGGAATTGAAATTCCTATTGAATAAATATATAAGCTAAGACTTGGGCATCTTAAAGCTTAGCATAATAATTAAAATGAGAAATTTTAGTCTATTGTTTTACCTGAGATATTTTACTTCTCTCATTTTTACTAACATGCTGATGACTGCTGTTAATAGATGACATTTATATATTGTCTTACATGCCTTATCCAATTGGAACGTCACAGGAACACTAAGGGTCAGATACCAAAGATATTCCTTGACGCATACTAAGTACTTAAGGGGCGGCTAGGTAGTTTAGTGGATAGAGCACCAGTGCAGGAGTCAGGAGGATGTGAGTTCAAACCTCACCTCAGACTCTTGACACTTACTAGCTGTGTGACCTTGGGCAAGTCACTTAACTCCAATTGCCTCATCCTGGGTCATCTCCAGTCATCCTGATGAATATCTGGTCACTGGATTCAGATGGCTCTGGAGGAGAAATGAGGCTGGTGACCTGCACAGCCCTCCCTCACTCAAAACAAAGTCAACTGCAAGTCATGTCATCATTTCTCTGATGGCATGGTCTTCTTCAGCAATGGAGGACAAATACACTAAGTGATTAATAAAAATCTTTTCACCAGTTAACTAGCTAACTTCTTCCTTTGTTCATTCTATGGATAAAATGAGACTCAGAGGTTAAAGGTAGGAGGACCACTCAGTGGTACTGGCAGGGGAGGGATTTGAGTTCCAGTGTCCCCTGACTCCAAGTTCATTATTCAAAAATTAAATTGTACCAGGGGAGGAGCCAAGATGGTGGAGTAGAAAGATTCACATATGGTAGCTCCTAACCCACAACCCATAAAATACCTGTAAAAAAGAACTCCAAACAAATTCTGGAGCAGCGAAAGTCACAGAACAACTGAGTGGAGGAGATTTCTGTTCCAGAGAGCCTTGAAAAACTGACACCAAAGGTACATTGTGCACCAAACCTGGAGCAGAGCCCAGCCCTGCCTTGGCCACACAGTACTGAGAGGAGCAGATCCAAGCAGGCTTCAGGGACAGAATTTCCAGTGGCTGCGCAAATATCTCCAACCACAGGTGCAAAGGTCAGTGAGAGAGCCTTTTTGGCTGCCTGAGAGGGGAGCGGGGTGTCTCCATAACTCAGGCCCCCTCAGGAGGCAGCAGCAGAGCCAGCAGCAGACAGGGGTTCCCAAAGCAGGCAGGAGCTCAGATCCATTATCGAAGGTCTCCACATAAACCCCCGAGGGAACTGAGCCCTGTGCATTGGCCCTGCCCCCACCTGAGCAGCTGAACTTAATCTCACACTGAATAGCAGCCCTGCACCTATATGGGCACCTGAATTTAATCTCACACTGAATAGCAGCCCTGCCCTCACTGAAAGCCCTGAGGCTAAGAAGCAGCATTTGAATCGCAGACCCCAAACACTAGCTGGGTGGATCTGGAGGCAAGGCAGAGGTGGAGAGGAATCTCAGAAGTCAAGTAACTGACTGGGAAAATGCCCAGAAAAGGGAAAAAAAATAAGACCATGGAAGTTTACTTTCTTGGTGAACAGATATCTCCTCTCTGCCTTTCTGATGAGGAAGAACAATACTTACCATCAGGGAAAGACATAGAAGTCAAGGCTTCTGTATCCCAAACATCCAAAATAAATATTCAATGGGCTCAGGCTGTGGAAGAGCTAAAAAGGATTTTGAAAATCAAGTTAGAGAGACGGAGGAAAAACTGGGAAGAGAAATGAGAGAGATGCAAGAAAAGCATGAAAAGCAGGTTAACACCTTGCTAAAGGAGACCCAAAAGAATGCTGAAGAAAATAACACCTTGAAAAATAGGCTAACTCAATTGGCAAAAGAGGTTCAAAAAGCCAATAAGGAGAAGAATGCGTTGAAAAGGAGAATTAGCCAAATGGAAGAGGTGGTTCAAAAGCTCACTGAAGAAAATAGTTCTTTCAAAATTAGAATGGAATAGATGGAGGCTAATGACTTTAGGACAAACCAAGAAATCACAAAACAAAACCAAAAGAATGAAAAAAATGGAAGATAGTGTGAAATATCTCATTGGAAAAACAACTGACCTGGAAAATACATCCAAGAGAGACAGTTTAAAAATTATGGGACTACCTGAAAGCCATGATCAAAAAAAGAGCCTAGACATCCTCTTTCATGAAATTATCAAGGAAAACTGCCCTGATATTCTAGAACCAGAGGGAAAAATAAGTATTCAAAGAATCCTCTGATCACT